>JACXGJ010000386.1:0-78433 GCA_016801105.1 Esox niger
TAATTGCTACCTATCTACAAATCACTGCTCTTCTTTAAGGAGTCTTTCAGAAAGGGTCCTGGTTTGAAAAGGGAATGTGTGCATGTGCCCACATACACATTTGCTAATGAACAATAGTAGTATGCACTGTATATCAATAGTGAGTTAAAGTATTTCTCCACCAATATCCACCGTATAAATAATCTTTACAACTAAGCCTTTATCAATGTTTTTTTATAATAATACAGTAAAAATCAACAACATTGTCAATACCTTATAAATCATTAGGTGATGATTTTAATAATGTTCACAAGTACGTTAATTCATTTTTTAAAACAATGATTGATGATTACAAACAATTAATAACTGTTTTTTTTTATGAGCAACCTTGTATGTAAACAATTATTTTGGATTAGAAAGACAAGCAAACACATCTTATATTTTTCATACAGCATGATTTGCCATCAGGAGTATACTGTAGGCTATTAAATAAATAATCATGGCAAGCTAAAAGGGATTGGCTACTGATTTGGCAGAGTTTTATAAGTATGTAAATGTCAGCTGCCAAAGTATTTTATTACTGCCAAAATATTTGCCAAATGCTATAAAAATAACGTTTTATCATAAGACCACATGCATTTAAATGTGCTCATATTCTTGGATGTCAATACTTATGTCTTTTTATGCATCTTTTATGTAAACTTGGAACCATTTCCATCTCCTCGTTCCAAAAACGTATTCTTTTACTCTGTTTTTGAATGATGCCAATAAGACATGCATGGCTTGTTCCTACCTAGCTTTAAATGTTATGTTTATTCGATTGCCATGGTAAGGATGGCCGATCCGAAGTTACATTACCCATTAAACCTAAAGCAATAATGAAGTCAGTATCTTTAAGACCAGAAAGCAAGAGAAATTGAGATTATATTATTAAATGCATTAAGACCGTGCTGAATATCTGGCAAACACAGTAATTTAAACCAATCACAGAGCCGTCATTTAACAAATGATATGACTAGTTTCAGAGGACCCATCTGCTGGAAAGAATGATGTCTAAATGATCAGAAACACTTTTCTGTGCAATGCTTCTGTTGTAAAGCTTTTGGCAAGATCAAACATCACATATAGCCTACACCCCCAAGGGGTCACAACAACTGGTTGTCTCTTTTTTAGTTCCACCAAGTGATGAATTACACATAAATGCTCAAACGGACTCAATGGTGCAGTAATTGTCTCTTGTTTGCACTGTCATTGCGAGAACAAGTTTCAAATCCTGCGTGCTGAGGGTGCAGTTGGCAAGCAGTGTCCAGGTTTGGGAGGTCAATTCACAATAACGTCAACATACTTGCCTTTCTCTATCAACAACAGCCAACTTGTTTCTAATCTGTTTATTTTCCCTGTCCAGAATGACTATCGCAAGCTGTCCATGCAGTGTAAGGACTTTGTTGTGGGAGTGCTGGATCTCTGTCGAGACACAGAGGAAGTGGAGGCCATTTTGAATGGGGATGTTACTGCTGAGAAGGAGGCGGGTCAAGGCCTTCGCTCTCTCTTGAGTAGGGTCAAACTCGCCATCAAATACGAGGTGAAAAAGGTAAATAGGTGAAGTTTCCCTTTGTCCTCTGTACTTGACTTTTAGTTGGCATTTCAATACTTCAACATTAATGCTAACTATAAGTACACCATTTTTTACTTGAAGAATGACAAATGTCAACATGGCATCAGTAAACACATGTTGTTCCCAACTTTTGCTGTTATACCCATAGTACTTGCCTAACCGTTGATCTCAGTCAGCTTCATGGGGGTATGTAGTTAGATTTGCCCTAACCACTGGGCTATGCAGCAGCTTGGTGCAACAAAGGAATTGTCCCTGTACAGATATGCAAGCACACTTGGATTTATTACATCTCTCAGTATGTGCCAATATATTGTAATTGTGCGGTTCTCAACTGTAATTCACCCACATTTTGTAAAAAAAATGCGCAATAGGGCCAGAACAATCACATCAGACACACATCCAAACAAGCAAACAGATCAAACCCATTACATTTTATTAGTGGGGGAAAATAACTTGACTATAAAGAGGGGAACAATACCGACTAGATGCGTTGGGGTATGAAGTCATTTAGGTTTATGAGCATACGGGTGAGGTAAGGAGACTGGACAGGATAAATAATAAATAATAACACCAGCTTCTCTGAGTGTTTGTGTGTGTGTGTGTGTGTGTGTGTGTGTGTGTGTCTGTGTGTGTGTGTGTCTGTGTGTGGGGAGTCAGTAGGCGTTTGTTTATCCTGGCTGGCACACAGTCACAGCACACTGCTAGGTCTCTGACCTCCCTGCTGTAGTCTGTCTCATCGTCACAGCTGCATCGCTGCCCACCGCTGACTTCTTAACCCCTCTCCCCTGCCCTGTCTGCCAATATGCACCTGCCAAACTGTCATCCCAGCAAAAACGGATATGAACCTGAGCCGGCAGAGTCCTGGAGGCAGTTGAGCACGGGTTGGTGAAGCCCCAGCCTCCTAGTTAACATGCCTGCCTTCTCATTAACCAGCCAGTGAGCTAGTAACCCAGTTAACAAGACAGCGAGCTAGCCACGTCACATATACAGTCCCTTCCAGAAGTATTGGAACAGTAAAGCAAATTTCTTTGTTTTTGTTGCTCCCTGAAGACAAGAGTTCAGAATTTCAGCTTTCATTTCCTGGTGTTCACATCTAGATGTGTTAAACAACTCAGGACATACCACCCTTTGTTTGAACCCACCCATTTTTCAAGTCAGCAAAACTATTGGAACTGATGATGGTAGCAGCAAAAGGAATTCAGAAGTGAACAGAAACATTTTGTCTGCCAATTTACAGAGAAATGCATGGAAACTAATCAGGAGGAAGTTTATCATGCAGCAGGACAATGACCCAAAGCACACTTCCAACATAACAAAGGACTTCATCAGGGGAAAAAGTAGAAGGTTTTAGACTGGCCAAGTCAATCACCTGACCTTAACCCAGTAGAGCATGCATTTCACCTCATGAAGAGTAGACTGAAGGGAGAAACACCCTGAAACAAACAAGAACTGAAAGAAGCTGCGTTAAAAGCCTAGAAGAGCATCACAAATGAAGTGATGTCTATGGGTCGCAGGCTTGAGGCAGTTATTGCAAGCAAGGGTTATGCCATCAAATATTAAATGTTATTTACTTCAAGATTATTTGTTCCATTACTTTTGCTCATCTAAAAATGCTGTGGCCTAATATAAACGGTGATATGTCCTAAGTTGTTTAACACATCTAGATGTGAATACCAGGAAATTAAAGCTGAAATTCTGAACTCTTACTCATCTTTTGATCTTATACCCAAATATCTTCAGTGACCAACAAAAACAAAGGAATTTGCCTTGCGGTTCCAATACTTTTGGAGGGGACTGTACCTGTATATTATGCAACAAAATGACCCTAAGTTTGAGGCTAGAGAAACTATGTTACCTGTCAGACAACCATAAAACCAGCAAGGCAGCTTTTTAGTGAAGCTAAATAACCCTGATTTGGAGGGTTATTTATTCATCCAGTCAGCCAGCCAGGCAGACAGCTTCTTAGTGCAGTTCAATCACATGACTGGGTGAGCTTTGCATACTCTCTGGGATTTCCTGCACTCAAGGTCGCTCATTGATGAGATGTTAATCAAACTAACGTTCACTATGCAGGGCTGAACTCCATGCAATATAAATGATTATATTTGGACAACGTTGTTAAAACCCCACTATAGCCTTTTTCTTGCCATAATGTGTGAGGTTGATTGATGGAATTGAAACCGCCATTAGTGGATCTAACGGGATTGATAAATTGGGAGCCGCGTTCACAACTGTAATGGGTGTAACCAGGTATTTGGTTATAATATAGGATGATGAGGCCACAATATCACCATAACCTTTTCATTCAGATCAATCTTTGTGTAATTCAATTACAATTTCACTGTTGAAAGAACGGGGTAGTATAGCTGCATTTTGTGCTGGTTATGTATACTTTTTTCAACCAAGGAATCATTTTTTAATTGAGCCTTGGGATATATATGTCATGACTTTACTTTACATGAGACTGCTTTCTTGTTTTGGGGGCTGGTGTACAGTATCAAGCCCGTTGATCACAGTTTACCATCAAGCTTGCTGTCCATTTAATCTTATTGGGATCTGAAAGGTAAAACTGGTCCAAATTCTGCACAAAGCGCTACAACGCCTAATACATAAGCCCTCTGGCTGAGAAAGCGCCATACATGTATTCAGTATCTGTTTGGAAATAGTATATATTGGTTAACCACAAAGAAGGATAAGAGAGCGTATGAGGCAGAGCCAAATCTCAAGAGACACAAAGCAACATAGTGCATTAACAGCGTGATCTCAGCCTGCCACTTGACAGAAACATTTTCGAACAACACCCAGTAGATTCTGCCTGAGGCAGAGCTTTGCCATTTGGCGAACCCTCAAAGGAGTTTTTCCTCATCAGCAGCAGAGATGCAAACTTCAGTTGGGGATTTTCACACTGTCTGGTAACACATGGACTAGAACCCTGATTGATTTTGCCACATTTTCCCTCAGGGCCATCGAGTCATCTCGGTCCAACTCCCCGTGGCTGTGACCTGCGCTGTGCCGTGACCACATGCAATAGAATACCCTGATTGACTGAACACAGAGATATATATTTTATCTGGCAAGATGTTGTCACAGAGCTACAGATGATGTATAATATATGCAGTAGTTGCCTTGCCCCCACCAATGGGATTTTGGGATTTATTCGTAATGGTAATTCCGATCTTGACAATTCCCATTGTTGCTTGTTCAGTTGAAGTTGTGCTACATTTAGCTAGATTCCTGTAGTCTTAAGTGTAAGTCCAGGGCTGAAATCACACTTCCCTCTCCAACAGAGAGAAAGGCTTAGCTGTACATGTAATTCCCAGTCCGGAACAGACCTGCCAGATTCACAATCACCACTGATGGATAATCCAGGGCATTTTACCCTTTAGGAAAACACACACACACGTTTCTTATTGTAATCCTTTATTCTTTAAGTCAATTTTCTTCTGATTTTCACCTAATGAATACAACCTTCAATATTTAAAGGAAATTCAATGAGCATCTTAGTCAGATATTAAATATATTTATGAAAACTCATTGACTATGCCAAGAAGTAAGGTAAGAAAGAGTCTATTTAATATGACCAATGTATAACTGTATAGTCTATGCTTAAAAGGAGAATTAAATATAATAACCTGAATATGTAATGTTTTACTAAAGCCACTAATGGTATTCATACATAAATAATGGATTTCAGGATTTCATTGATGAGGAGTTAAACCCAAATAACATATGAACCTAGTTTTAATGTAAAATGAACAAGAGAACAGGATTCTAAGAGTCAGTCATAAAAAGTATTGTTTTATTTAAGCAAATTTGAGTCTCAGAATTTTAGAACACTCAACATCCCTGACTACTGAATTAGCTAATTAATTGGCCAAATTATTTTACCCTAGAGGTGCATAATACAACTACAAACTAATTTTTAAATTGCCACCTTTACAAGTGCTTATGTCACATAAAATTAAAGCAGCTGTTTATTAAATAAAAGCAAGGAATTTGGATTATTATGAAAAGTGGAACTCAATTTGAACCATAGCACAAACGTTGAGAACAGACAAACTAACAGCCTGGAATGTCCTGAAAGATTTGCTATTACCACATCGTCCCAAGAAAACAAAAGCGGTTGATGACAGAAATTGTGAAATATGACCTTAAAATAAGTCTCAGTAAAATCACCACAACCTCCAGAATGCTCGGGTGAAAGTGTCTTATTCTACAGTCCACAGAAGGCTCTTTAAACAGATTTCACCAAAAACAGAAAGGCCCTATTAGCTAAAAGGTACAGGGATTACAGAGTACAGTTTTGTAACAAGGTGAACCTTTACCCATGTTCAAGAAAATATCCCTAGACTCATTGGTCCGCACTTCGCAATGACCCAAAACACATCAACAGCCAACAAAACCAAGGAGAAAAAAGGTTTTACAACACTGCTTCCAAAAGGGTTGGGATGCTATGTGAAATGTAAAAATATAATGCAATGATGCACAAATACTTAAAGCCCTATATTCAATGGAAAATAATACCAAGACAACAAATCAAATGTTGAAACTGAAATATTGTAGTCTTTTGGAAAATACATGCACACTTTGAATTTTATGCCAGAAACATGTTTTAAAAAAGCTGTGATAAAGGCACCGAAAGACTGGAAACGTGTAATGCCTAACAACTAAACCTGGTGGAAGATCACCACTAACGGTACATTTAGCTTCAAGATGGACTTTGTTACGACGGCCCTACAACTGTTTCCCAAACCACCACGTAGGTCGCTCTTTTTAAAGTGCATTGTAAGTACCACGTTACGGCCTTTTGGAATGGAATTAGGCCATCTTTGGGTCTTTGGGAATGGAATTAGGCCATGTTTACATTTTGGAATATTGCCTATTGCATTTCGATAGAGATGGCTTACTTATCAGAAGCATATAATATTGCTGGCGTTGTATTCAACTACTACTCGGCATTAATAAGAAAATGTAAAACTTGAAGAAGTAGTGACATTTATGGTGGACGTAACTGTTTTGCAACCACTGGGGTTCAGCCGCTCAAAATCATATCGCCGGAAGTTGATCACGTGATGTCCTATGATCGTTTTTCTCCGGTAGCTTAATAGAATATATGTTACTTAAGTCACATATGATTGGTTAAATGGGAATATTGAGCATTGTTGGAAAAATCTATTATATTTTTGGAGTACACATGGAACACAAGAGAAAACATGCAATCTGAGCTTAAGAAATCAGTGTTCTACTTGACGATGTAGAGCAGGGGTGCCAAACCGGTTCCACGGATGGCCGAGTGTCTGCAGGTTTATGGTTTATCCTATAAATCGGTTCCCAATTCAGACCTAAAGAACCAAGTGAGGGTAGAAACTAACCAATCAGTGACCTAATTAATCAATCAAGTACAAGGTGAGAGCAATACCCCGCAGACACTCGGCCCTCCATGGAACCGGTTTGACACCCCTGATGTAGAGGCACCAGCACGATGCAGGGTTTCAAGGTGCGTGAAGGGTTACTTTTGAACACTTTTTCTTAATTAGTCTCTTGATTTACGTAAGTTTTTCTTTTTCCTCAGTTGACAAATCGCATTAAATGACATTTCATCCAGTCACGCACATATTATCAAATTAGTCTGAATATATTTTTCTATTTAGACTTATATTTGAAGTTTTATTCGTTCTATTGCCTTGTTTGCGATCACTCCTCGCATGTTAAGGGGGGGCCCTGTTTCACACAACCAATAAAATGCCTTTTAAGACCGGATAAGATGGTTAACAGTGGTTAATTTACGAGCGATGTTACGTGCCACTTAAGGAACAATGCTTTCGGGGAAATGCAGTGATAAAATAACGAGGCACTTTCATGCGTCCTACGATCATCTTAGTGCTTTGGGAAACCGGGTCTAGGTCACTTGGCAACAGGTCAGTAGCATGATTGGGTGTTAAATGGACATTCCAATCTGTGAAAGACTGCGTGGGCAAAGAGTGCAAAGAGTTTGGGGGTCTCGTCTATGGTACATTATATCATTAAAACATTCAGAGCATTTTAAGTAATATCAGTATGCAAGGGACAAGGCCAAAAAACAATATTAAGATAGCTGTGATCTTCAAGCGCTCAGGCGGCACTGCATTAAAAACAGACACAATTCTCTAACGGACATCACTGCATGAGCCCAGGAATACCTCAGAAAACCATTGTCTGTGAACACAGTATGCTGCAGCATCCACAGATGCAAGTTAAAATTCTACCATGCAAAGAAGACAACATACATAAACAACATCCAAAAACCCTAGCGCCTTCTCTGGGCCTGAGCTTCTTTTAGATGGACTGAGACGAAGTGGAAAACTGGCACTGCCAGAAGAGGATTGGTCACCCCTCTGAGCCTTGTTCTTCTCTATGTTTCTTCCAAAATTTTGGCTTTCTTAGGGAGTTTTTCCTAGCCACTGAAGTTCAACACTACTGTTGTTTGCTCCCTGGGGTTTAAGGTCGGGTGTTTTGTAAAAGCACTTTGTGACAACTGCTGATGTAAAACAGGCTTTATAAAATAAATTTGATTGATTGACTGAAGTAATGGCTTGGCATAGCATCTAACAGGATGATACCAAGAGTTTGATTATATCAAGTACCAGAATCACTGCTGTTTTATGGAAGGGATTTGTGACTAAATACTATACTTATTTAATTTGATTTAAGTTGAATTGTCACAAAACTTAAGCACATATTAAATGGGGTTATACAATTCTCTTAAATTTTACCTCATATCCATCTTTTCATTTTATTCTTCCTATGCCTTGAGTGTATTGAGGGCACAGTAACTTTAAGCCTTACTCAACCCATAATTTCAATCTTTGCTCAACACTGTAAACTGAAGTCTTACATGAACTGTTTTGAATTTAATGTTTCGTCTTTCACTGGTTGACTTCAGAGATTTCAATTGCTTCCAGAACAAGATCCTTCAGGTGTGATCCTAACCAGTGGTTTGAAATGGGGCCTGAGCTGATCATTGTAAAATGTTGATTTTGGGTTAAATTACAATTTCTTGCTGGGATTTTAACATTATGGTTATTGTCTAGTTAGAGGATCTAGCAACCACATATTAACCGCTTGACAGGAACAGTGGAAACAAAACAGCCCTGTAATTTCAAAGAGCCCCTCCTATATTTTGCATACACTTTTTTGTTGTTGATTTGTATTTCTGATATAAACAGATAAACAGAATTTGAGGATTTCCACTTGCAATGGAACTGGTGCTATGGTCAGATGACATGAAAATAGAGGTTTTTGGCCTCGCAACCTAAATTCATTCGATAAACCCTCCCTTTTTGGCAGAGGCTGGGATTGTGGAACAACCATGAAATGAAAAACCCAAAGGCACAGTGGTGTGATATTCAGGACCATTCACATTCTAGAAGGAGGAACTTGTTCAGTGTTTCAGGCGGAAATTAACCTTTTGCACACCCACAGTTACTGTCTCAAGCTCAGTATACTGTACTTGACCAACTTAACTCCATTCTGATGAATTCCATTCTGATTAAACAATTTTAACTCTCCTATCCATTATAATGTGAACCCACACTTACCACATCATTTTAAGACAGGTTGATGTCCTTAAATATGAATTATGTGACTGGTGGGGAAAAAACCTTTCCAGATTGGAGTAGATGTGTCATATGTTGTTAATATGTATGTAATCTCTAAATTAAATCATCAACATACATTAGTTAGCAATGGAAATCCAAATTTGAAAGTGGTTTAGATAAACAAGGCACTGTAATTATACAGCCCAATGTATTGCAAGAAATCCCAAAGAGAGAACCCAACAGTTCGTAAATGCCTCGGTGGCTTCAGATTTAACACCTCCATTACTTAGACAGGAAACATCCCCTCCCCAAGTCTCCCAACACAAGCTGCTGCTTGAGAGCCTAATATATTTCCCACAGATTTGGTCAAGCTTATTAATGTGATTTAAAAGAGGCTGCTCTCCCTCTCTTACCCATACACCCCCCTTCACACACACACACACACACACACACACACACACACATACACACACACACACACTGTATATGTCTCCCATACCTGGTGTCCTTCTGGCATGTCATCCGGTCCTTTACTGCCCCATAATGCTTCCCTCGTTTTATTCGTTTTCATGTTCACCGGGCATCTCATCCTAGCTTCCCCACTCTGTTTTCCAAATGCCTTAACTCCAACATGTCCTTGTACCCCCCAGTTCGTGGCACACCCCAACTGCCAGCAGCAGCTTCTGACCATCTGGTACGAGAACCTGTCAGGCCTGAGGGAGCAGACGATCGCTGTGAAGTGCCTAGTGGTGGTAGCTGTAGCCCTGGGTCTGCCTCTGCTGGCTGTGGCCTACTGGATCGCCCCCTGCAGTCGGGTAAGAGGAACAAGCTGAGTGGCGACGACCAGAATGACACGTCCGTTGGAATTGTATTGTGCTCAGAGTAACATTGATGGAGTGCGCTCGCTTGAAATGTCGCAAAAGCGCTCGTACGCTCGCACAGACTGAAGGACAGGTGGACACTTCTCCTCACATGCATTCGCTCACTCCAACAGGTGCAGAGTTTGTGGTTCAACTCAAGTGTGCTGGACTGAGCATTGTTTTTGATGAGACTTTACAGTTGAATTTTAAAAGGCGGTACACACCCTTGTTCCAATTCAAACCAATATGGATGATTGTTACCAAGCAAGTATAGACATACTGTAAGTATGATATGGGAGCCATTATTCCTGCAATTCAGAACCAATTCACAATGTAAGTGTAGAAACAAAGTTTCAGATGTGTCTTTGTCTTTTTGTCCTTCCTTCGTTTGTTTTTGTGGTGAGGTTTTTACTTTAGCGCATGCAGTACGATTGCCTAGTAGTTAGGGCATCTGGTGTGTCTGGTCATTAACCAGAAGGTAGCTTGATTGAAAAAATCTCCAGTTCGGTCAATGAGTAAGGCAGATCAGTCACTGAATTAAGCTAATATCTAATGGAATATGGAATATGGAAAACATCTGTGTCTTGCCCAAATAATGACACTCTAGGACAATAGTGTAAAGATCCACTTTCCACTTGGAAGTAAAACAAACTGACTTTGTGTGATAAAATGTGTGAGGGTGTGTTGTTCAGTTATATTCACTTACCTTGGTGGTTTAAATGCCAGTAATACAACAAGGGTCTTATTTCAATTAACGACGGTTTTACTTTTATTTCTTCTGGGACTTTTTTTTTGCTTCCCATAACTCTGAGTCTATAACCAATATAATTATTGAGGGCTTTGGAGCAACCGAAGTAGCGGAGTGAGAGCTTGGCATCTTATTGGATTAGCTAGTGCAGGCATAATGCCAGTCTGGGTGGTTGACATAGTCACTGCTGCTACCAACATTTGGATTCAGGAGTGGCAATCGTGAGAGCACTTAGATTTGTTGAACAATTAAGATCTGTTCAGTTTCAGGTCGATTTGGGGTTTAGATTTATTTGAAACAAATAAAGACTGATACAAGTCAATAATATACAGCTCCAGAAACAATTAAGAGACCTCTGCACGTTTTTCTTTCTTTTCCCAAAAAAGTTGAAAAGGAAAGTTTTGAGTGAGGAACTCAACATTGAGGAACACCTGGTCATTTTGAGTGTTTATCAGTGAATAATTGGTCACTGGCCAGCCTCTGTCCATAGATGTGGCATATAACATTTTGTGCAGATCAATGACCAGAGGAGTGGCATTTCAAATATTTTTCTGGAAACTTAGGTCTGCATTGCTTTTAGTTAGAGGAATCTATACACGGAAATGTATGTATTTACTTTACAAGCTGAGGGGCGTGGCCTTGCATTATGAATTTAACTGAGGGGAAAACAATTAGTAATAAAGTCACTATAAATAAACATTTGTTGATTAAACATAGATTTTTCATGAATTACTGTATTAGCTATATAGCAATTAGGACCACTATACAGAGTTACTTATCTATTGATCAAATGTACATATTATCCATGTACTGTAATATGTGATCCTTTTGAAAACCTAAGTTGAATGTACTGATTGTAAAATACTTTGGATTACTTGAGGTGTTAATGTAATCCTTACTGCTTTCTGTAGCTGGGCAATGCACTGCGCAGTCCCTTCATGAAGTTTGTGGCCCACGCTGCCTCCTTCATCATCTTCCTGTGCCTGCTGCTGTTCAACGCGTCAGACCGCTTCGAGGGCATAAGCACCATGCCCAATGTGACCGTTACGGACCACCCAATGCAGATCTACAGGGTCAAGACCACAGAATTCAGCTGGACTGAGATCCTCATCATGGTCTGGGTCACAGGTGAGGATTTATTATTTTGCGTAATATTTAGCTGTACCTTGGAGGGTTGAAAGCACGGACCGGGCGTGGAAGGACATGGTCAGATTGACAAGATATAACAAATTGATGGTGTTAAAAGATTCCATACAGATTTAAGGAAGGAATTCTGACCTAAACTTCAATAAGGGTTATGATGCTGATGCTTGCTTTTCACCCAGGAGCTGTACAAAATGCAGCTCCTTTCACCCCCATTTTTTTAAGCATTAGTTGGCTGGTCCTCATAACATATCCAGCGCCTATCTCACTGGTAATCAATTCATTTGCAAGTGCTTGCTAGGCAACGCCCCTCTGTACCTAAGTTCACTGGTCGCCTCAGCTTAACCAACCTGCAGCCTGCGCTCAAGCATGTACTCTGGTCAACCCAAAAGCCTTCACCCCCTTCAACCGCCAATCCTTCAGTTCTCAGCTGCTAATGACTGGAACACATTGCAAAATACCCTGAAACTGGAGACCCTCATTCCCTTTACTGCCTTTAAAAAACATCTGTCCGAGTTACTGACCGTTCATTTTACATCTTAACTCTCCTCCATCATGCGCACATTGATCCTGCGCATAGCTACCTTTAATATTTCTGTCATGCCCCATGGCAGATTTGCACACTTATCTCTACAATTATCTCATATTATTGCTTCTTTGCACAATCCCATTTGCCCTAAGTTATGCTATGTATTGTCATTTCCACTCCACCTTTGCACACTATCGGACCTACCTTGCAAAATACTCCTCACTTTGCACAAACTGTATAAAGCCTTCTACAGCGCTTTTAAATTTTAGCTGGACTTTTGTACCCTGTGTATTCTGTGTAATTGTATGTTGTCCTGCACATCTGTGCTTTGTCTTTGCCAGGTAGCCATTGCAAATGAGAATCTGTTCTCAATCACCATCCCTGGGTAAATAAAGGTTAAATAAATACAAATAAGTTACCTAACTTATTATAGCACCAGCAAGTAGAGTTGTTGCCAGAAATCTGTTTTTCTCAACCGTGCTCCTGGATACCCCCCTACCCTGCATGTTTTAGATCTCTCCATGCCCTAACATACCTGATGTAGGTCATGAAGAACTTGATAATGAGCTGATCATTTGAATCATGTGTGACAGAGCAGGGAGAGACCTAAAACATGCCCCTCCAGGGGGCGCCCAGAAGCATGGTTGAGAGACACTGCCATAAATATTGGTAACTTTACACTTTCTTCTAATAACTGTCATGGTCCCTACAAATACGTTGAGTTGACCAAAGTATTTTGTCTCCACTCTTTATATTATAGAACTTTCATTTTTGATTCGGAACCAAATACATAGTTATGTGAATAGCAAGCAAGCAAGTTTATTTACATAGCACAATTTCTACATAGAAGCAATTCAATGTGCTTTACAGTAAAAATAAAAATAATGCATTAGAATTAAAACTGTCAGATTGTTACATCGATTGTTACATTTACACAGAGTTTATTCCTCTGATAGCAACAGAACTTGCATTACAATTGGTAAAAGATATTCATTTAATAACAGAATAAATCAGGGAAGAGAAATATAAATGCAGCATAATAATAAAGCATAGAATAAGAAAATACAAATAGAATATAAAAACATAGAAAGCTATTAAAGCTTTTAGACTAAACAGTGCTGTTATAAAAACATAGGAAGCTATAAGGCTCACAGTGTGGTTAAGTTTAAGAGCTCAGTCACAGACACATGAAAAGTGTTTTTAGCCTGGATTTAAAAATGGACACATTTGGTGAATGTCTAAGATCTTATGGTAGTTTATTCCAGTTGTGTACAGCATAACTGCTAAATGCAGCTTTTCCATGTTTAGTTTGGACTCTGGGCTCTACTAGCTGACCTGAGTTCATGGATCTAAGAGCCTTGCTCGGTTTATATAAGTACACCTTGTCAGGTTCTGCTTTGTTCAATGTTTGTTCTGCGTTTGTTCTTGAATGTCGCATGTTTTCTTAGTTTTTTAATGTAGCCTATCCTTTTGTCATTATTGTTTACACCCATGTCTCGTTATTACCCTCTGTATATTTCGGTTTGTGGTTTTCATTGTGAGGTTTCGTTTGTTTTCAGTTTAACTGTACTAATCCCTTTCTCGGATTTCTTTTGGATATTTGCGTACCAACCTGTTTTTGCCTAGTTTACCTTTGGAATCAGGTCTACCATGGCAGGTGTGAAGTATTAGAAACTCATTCAAGCGTAACTTGGGAGGGTCCATGCATAAAGATTAGAGACTTGGTTTGGTTTGTTCTTAACCATATTCCAAGGTCAAAAGACCTCTCTAAGGATTTCAGAACAATGATTATTGATGCCCATAAGTCGGCAAAGAGTAACAATGCCATTTCACAAAAGAAGCCTCTGTTCGCGAAAAACTATTTTGAGACATGACCGACATTTGCCTGGGTAGACCAAAACTATTGGAACCATTCAAAGTGTTCTGGATGAGTCAATGTTGGATCTTTTTGGCACAAATGCTAGTTAATGGAAAAGATTGATAGAACATTCTAAGCAATGGCTACATGAAGCTATTTCAACATTATTGATGAAACATTATTGATGAAAAAATGGCGTTGAGCATTTTCTATATACAGGGATAAGCTTCCTGTATATCTGCACTTTAAGTTTGTTCCAGTGATTTGGTGCAAACTGTTCCAGGTCTTTGAGATTGCTTGCCAGTTTCTGTTTTCAGATCTCTCATCAAGTTTTCAATAGAATTTACTGGATTCTCACTGAAATAGTATGAGTTTATCTGGACTCATTGACTGAAATAGTATGAGTCATTATCCCCATAAAAAGCATCTCTTTGCGTTCTTATGCCATTCATTTTATATAGGGTAATTTTAGATCCACTTTAAATAAGGTCTGTGTTTCATGTAAACCTGATAGTTGTCGAAAAATCTATAGGATTAGTTAACTTTTATAGATATTGTATGAATAATCAAAAGAAACACAGACCTTATTCGAGTCAATAAAATAATTCCTTCCACGAGAAATAAATGGTGAATTGGGAAAAGAAGCAGTATCACATTTTGCTGCTAGGTTCACTCCATGAATCAGTATCGCAACAATGCCCCCAAGAAACAAAGCTGGTAGCTCCTGAAACCTCCTGGAGGCAACCAGCACCTGCCTCCTATTGGAACCTCGTCAGGGGAGGTATGTAAGTGCTCCCAGAGAGCAGCTCTAGGCCGAGGCCAGAAGGAAATTGGCGCCAGAAGATGCATCAGGCAAGCCTGCACAATGGAGGTGGAGGAAGACAGCCAGTTGACGAAGGGTGCAGATGCCGCCAAACACACGGCCGCCAGAACCCATTCCTCCCAAACACTCAACAGGAGGCTGCCTCAGAGTCTACCCAGGAAAGGGGTTTAATTTTTTACTTTTTGTTTTCTTTTTGTTCATAAAACACCCTCCAAGGTTCTGAATACATCGCGTGCTTGTTCCCTGTGCTTCTTCCCCATTACAGGGGATAATGACGATTCAACTGCTAAAGTTGTTGGCCAGTTTTAAACTGTCAGCACTTTGTCTTAATCAATTACTGGGTGCATTTTGAAGTACATTGGGGAGAACAAGTATTTGATACACTGATGATTTTGCAGGTTTTCCTACTTACAAAGCATGTAGAGGTCTGTAATTTTTATCATAGGTACACTTCAACTGTGAAAGGCGTAATCTAAAACAAAAATCCAGAAAATCACATTGTATGATTTTTAAATAATTAATTTTCATTTTATTGCATGACGTAAGTATCAGCCTTGAGATGGTCCATGCATGGCTACAATCTTGTCTGGCTTCCTGAGACAATTCTCTGGTTTTCTTTCGGTTCTCAATGTTTATTGAGGTACATACAGTAACACAAAACAGGAGAATGACTCATTTTCTATTATCAAACCTGTTGAATTAGTTACATTCCAAAGTAGAGGAGAATCCGTTTCTTGAAATCTAATTTTTAGATGTAGTTTTACTACTTCTAGAATGTGCCAGAAATATTGTCCAGGACATTAGGATTTCTTTGTGGAAAAAGCTATTATGCAGTAAGTGAAATGATTCTGCCACCACCATGCTTCACAGTGTAGTTGATGTTCTCTGGATGGTAGTGCTTAGCATTGAACCTCTACTTTGTTCTCAGGATAATCATGCTTAGCAGGAAATCTATATTTTGATCTCATCAGACCATAGAATCTTCTTCCAATTAGGGCTCAGAGTCTCCCACATGCCTTCTGGCAAACTCTAGTCGAGATTTGATGTGAGTTTTTTTTCACACTTCCATAAAGGCTACTTTTGTGAAGCACCAAGGCTATTTTTGCAGTATGCACATCTCTGCCTTGGAAGACTGTAACTGTAGGTTCCAGTAAGTTGCCATAGGCCTCTGGTGGCTACTGACTAGTGCCCTTTGTGAGGACGGCCTGTTCTGGGCATGTTCAGTTATGCCATTTTCTCTCAGTTTAATGGGCATTTCTGTACCCTGGGGAGATATTCAATGCCTTATGTCCCTATTGGTGCTTCTGAAGAACCTTATTGCAGATTTGATTCAGATTTTTTCCATCTACATGATGCCTTTTTGTTAGGAATTGTACAAACCAACTTTGGGACCTCTGAAGACTCTAAAGAAAGGTGCATTTTAACCTGAAAACACATGAAACACCTTGATTGCACACAAAAATTCCTAATCAAATCCATAGTGATTTCATAACATGTGGAAAAGTCCAATACATAGTATTTAATTGGTAAGAAAATAAACTTGAATGAATGTAATAATTGCTTCCAATCATGATGTATAATTGACGTACAGCTCTGGAAAAAAATTCGATTTTTCTCTTAAATCAGCCTCTCTACATGTATAACAGCCATTCCAGTGTCTGTTCAATTCTAACAGGCGACCCTCATTTTACTTAATGAGGTACTGATTAGGTTATTACCTGAACCAAATCAAATTTAATGAGGAAAAGTTTCACTATCCTCTTGCAATAGGACCAGCTAGGTGGCAAAAACAGCACAAGCATAATTTGAATAAAAAAGAACTATTGCATGACAAGCATTGAAAAGAATAGCTTTGTGTGATGAAAAGAAGGGTTCAATTCTGTCTTTACTGTCAGAGAGACACATCGAGCGTCAGGCTGCTTCCTTTCTGAACATTTCAAAGACGGCAGTTCATAAGAACAAGGTCAAGCAACAGACATTGGAGACAACAAAGCTACAGACTGTCCACTGACAGAGATGATCGTCAGCTCATTCAAATGTCACTTATTAAGGATTGGACTGTTAAGGAATGGTGTAAGGTCATTTTCTCTGACAAGTCAAATGTTCAGCTTTGCCCAACACCAGGTCATCTAATGGTCAGATGGAGACCTGGAGAGGCCTACAAGGCACAGTGTCTCACACCCACTGTGAGATGCTTCAGCAAGGCTGGAATCAGGCTGATGTGTCTTAATGAAGGATGCATGAATCAAGTACAAGGTTATCCTGGAAGAACAGCTGCTTCCTTCTGCTCTGATAATGTTCCACAACTCTGAGAATTGGTTATTCCAACAGGTTCATGCCACACAGCCTTGTCAATCAAGGTGTGGATGGAGGACCATCAGATCAAGACCCTGTCATGGCCAGCCCAACTTTCAGACCTGAACCCTATTGAAAACCTCTGGAATTTGATCTAGAGGACAATGGTTACAAGCTATCAAACAACGCCAAGCTACTTAAATTTTTGTGCCAGGAGTGGCATAAAGTCACTCAACAGCAATGTGACAGACAGGTGGAGAGCATGCCAAGACACATGAAAGCTGTGATAAAAAATCAGGGTTATTCCAACAAATATTGATTTCTGCACTCTTCCTAGTTTAAAACACTGGTATTTTTTAGAAATACATATTCTAAATGACAATATTTTTATTTAGAATTTGGGAGAAAGGTTGTTAGTAGTTTATATAATAAAACAAAAAAAATCATTTTAATCAAACACATACCTATGAATAGTCAAACCAGAGACACTGATACATTTGCAGTGGTCTCTTGAATTTTTCCAGAGCTGTATATACGGTATTTTCCTTTCCAGGATTCCCTGGAGAGTTGTAATACTTTTACGTCGTTACACTAGAGTATTTTAGTAACCAAATTAAACATGCTTTTAATTTTGCAAGAGGATTGGATAACTCTCCAGGGAGAGCAAAATAAGATGACATTTTGGCATGGAGGAATCCCCCCTGTTGCTCTCCCTTGATTGAAATACCAATTTTGGGTACATCTGCTAATGGGCCCTCTCCTTCCTCTCTTCTACCCAGAAGTCTTCATTCAGTTCTCAGCATGGGAAGGTTTCTTGGTTGTGTCAGTTTGACTTTTAATGAAAGAAAATGTATAGAAACAGGTTGAATCTAACTAGACTAGTTCAACTGAAAACCACCAGGTTATTTTTTATATGTTCAATTTTGTGTACATAGTTTTTTGTTGCATGTCACATTGAACACAACTGTGGAATTGAGCCTGATGCCCTTGCTAGGTATTGTGAGGTCGAGGCGTTATTTGAGACATCTTGGTGGTCGGATAGGTCATTTACCAAAATTTTATCATGAGTCACTTTGACATGACCCAAGAGGTATACCAAGCATCTAAACGCAAGATGAATTATTTCTAAAGAGCAAACATGTCATCCTCTTTCTCCTCCGTTTGACTAAACAAATGAATGCAGTGACAATGCCTGCGTTCCATCTACTGACATTTTAAAGGCTAATCTGTAGGGATTCAGTAACAAGCCTCTAACAGCACAGCTAGGTTTAGTAGTAAACAAACCAACATATTTGTATGCCCTTGTGGTAGTTTCATTAAGTTGACACTAATTGGTAACAGAAATAACACTTGACTGTCACTATTGGAACCAGATTAAATTACACTAGTCATGCTAACAGGTTTTTATTCAATCCGCAAACAAGCATTGTTTATATATTTTTTCCTCTACAGGAATGATGTGGTCTGAGTGTAAGGAGCTTTGGACTGAAGGGCCCAGGGAATACATCCAGCAGCTGTGGAACGTTCTGGACTTTGGCATGCTTTCCATCTTCATCGCTGCTTTCACTGCCCGGTTCTTCGCGTTCCTACAGGCCAACAGAGCCCAGCAGTATGTCAACGAAAAGGTCCACGCCACTGACCTCTCCCAAGTGACCCTACCCCCAGAGGTCAAATACTTCACATATGGTGAGTGAAGACCTCTTTTATTTTATCAGGATACAGAAGTACTGTAGTGCAACTGTAATGCAGGACAAGACAATCAGGCTTTACTAGAGCACATGGGTGGGCAAAGTAAGGCATGTGGCAGTATATTAATGTGACCTATCTCATTAATGGGCTATAAACACTCCAGACTACTAGACCTAGAGCTAAAGTATAAGGGGTGGACAAAATAATGGAAAAATTATTAATAGATAGATTAATATCAATTACCTAATAAAGAGTAGGGAGCCCCATTGTATTCAGAACTGTGTAGTAGGGTATTGCATCTTTCTTTGGTTTATTAAGTGAGGATTCAGGTGTAAATCTGCGCCACACCCTGCACTTCAGACATTACCATCAGGGTTCAGTGATGTTCAGAAGCGGCTGATCAGAGAGGCTGTGGAAGGTGTTTGACGTCATCAAGGTGTTCATAAAACCACTCTTTAATTCATTTAGGAGCGTTTATGGGGTGTTGTCATCATGGGACAGTGTTTGCACCACAGGGTGCACTTGGTCCTGTGAAAGGCCTCTGATTCCCTTGTCATTAAACAAACACACAGGACAATCATCGGACCCAATGACTCCCACAACATGGCACTCCATTACATTACGATCCCCCACCATGTTTAGCAACTGTCAGTGGACATTGTGGATTTAAAACATCCTTTGGCTTTCTCAGAACCTAAAGCCATCCGGACCTAGGAAATATTGTGAAAGATGACTCATCACACCATACAATTTTTTCCCAATTGCTCAGGGGTCCAGGTTTTGCCTTCCTTACGCCAAGTAAAGTGTCTTTGTGCATTGGCCTGGGATAAAAATGGTTTCCGGGTGGCAGTCCTGCCATAAATTCTACCTTTGTGAAGCTCTCAGCAGTTTTTGTTGAGACTGGGTCACAGAGGTGCTGATTCAATTATGTGGTAATTGATGAGGCTGAGCTTTTGTGGCACTGAGCAACTAACCTGTTAAGTGTCCGTGTATCCCAGTCGGTCATCATTGACTTAAGACCATGCTTCCTATTTGATGATGCAATTTGCCCGTGTTCGGCCTATGCTATTATGATTTATGAGACTCTCCCATGACACCTTAAATCATTTGGCGTTTTTTGAGGCTGATACACCTACAATTCAGTCACCAACTAGTTTGGTCTCTTTAGTTTTCATTTTGATTTGAAAACTCAAATAGATACCTCAGTGTATTTTTCACATCCCTGTATGTAGACATTACAATGACATCATAACTCCCCTTTTTTCTCTCAAAACAAATCTGAAAAGATTTGTGCAGCCCGAGTTTTATGTTAGAATACTAACGTTGCCCTCTAGCCCACCTCTGCTTACTGTAAGCGTGTTACATGCATTTTGAAATGTCAATACTCATCATTCCATGGCACGCGCCCTGCAGGAGGTTTAACACTGTTAATGAAGATTAAGCTTAAGGTTTCATTGCAGCTGTACTAATCACTTAGACAATGCATGCATGATTATCACCATTCATACTATAGGCTCGAATTGGCCAATCAGTACAGAACTGTTTAATTGCAAAATTTTCTATGGGGTACACTGTATACAGGAATATAAATAAATTACAGAATAGAACATGCTAAGAGTCAACAAAAATCCAGCATTTCAGATTATATAAACCCTTGTTAATTCATAATGAGAGCTTATGCAAATGGTGGCCCTTTATTTTTATTCCTGTTCCATTTTGTTTTAGCAGATTTACCTTTGATTGTGCATAACTCACATGTAATATCTCAGACATCACTGGCTCCATTTTCATTTAACATGGGTGTGTTTTGTGTCTTGTTTTAGAGATTTGTACATTTGGAAATAGGTTAGGTGATGTCGCTAAAACGAATGTTTGAAAGGGAAAACTTTGCATGGTCATTCCCCTCCTACCTTGTGTCTTGACGTCTAGTAATGTGGAACCCTTGCCTAGGAAGATTCTGTATAAGGTCAATAATTGAGAATTTTGCAACATTTAGAATTTGGAAAACATTTTTAAATGATTATTTTGGCACTGAATAATCATCTGCATGAAACTCGATATGCCAAAACAAGGATAGGCCAGAAACTATGTAAACTAACAATTAGTTCAGTACATTGAAAACATTGGTCTTGTTCCTATAAGCGAGAACTACTAGTGTCAATGCTTCCTCCATGCAGCGAGGGACAAATGGCTGCCGTCTGATCCCCAGCTGATCTCCGAAGGACTGTACGCCATCGCTGTAGTGCTGAGCTTCTCACGCATTGCCTACATTCTGCCGGCTAACGAGAGCTTCGGACCTCTTCAGATCTCCCTTGGGCGCACGGTCAAAGACATCTTCAAGTTCATGGTCCTGTTCATCATGGTGTTCCTGGCGTTCATGATTGGCATGTTTATCCTCTACTCCTACTACTTAGGTGCCAAGGTCAACCCGGCTTTCACCACGTGAGTGATACAGAAAACGCTCTGGCCTCTTTATGAGGACACTTATTGGAGCTGACTTGGGGAGGCCCTTATGGGATGGGGTTATTATATTGGGATAGGATGATCTGGCTCTGTCGCTGTGTAAAACCATAAAATACTGTTATTGATGGTCACTCCATGAGGCTCTTGCCGTCCGTCCCAGGAACCTCATTGTATACTGTTACTTGTCATTAGGAAGGCTTTGGACAAATTTAATTATGCTTTTGTGTTCCCAAAGCCCGTAAAATGAATACAAACCAAAAGCAATGAGACTAGTGTATAAGGTTGATACACAAAAAGTATTAGGAATGCCAACAATCTACTTACAGAAATGCATTTGCTGTGTATTTAAAGTGAGTGTATACAATCTGTACTGTACTGGATAGCTGTGGGAATCAAACCCACCATGCTGGAGCTAAAAGCAGCATGTTGGCGCAATTTAGTGCTAGTCACCTCAGACAGTTTTCTGCAGTTGAAAACGGAGAGTTCCACAAAACTGAACTGTAAAAGGGTGAAATCTTGTTGCAGCTCAGCGAGAATAACTAATTTCACACCGGAATAAATTCCTACCAAGGTCATTCCTACCAAACTCATTTCAAAGTGAGGCTGAGAAAATAAAATCCTTCTCATTGTTATCGTTAGTGTTTTCTCTCCAGTGTCTGAATTGGATTTTTATTGCCCAAGCTGCCAAAAATGGAACACACACACACACAAACACACACACACAAACACACACACACACACACACACATACATACACTGAAATGGAACACACACACCAAGTAAGATTGCCAAGTGTCCCAATAGTAATATACTCCCTTTCCAAGGACAATTTTGCAATTCGCTTTACAGGAAATATATAATACAGCAACAGACACATTAAAAGAGAATGTTAAACTATACTTTACTCTTTTTCTTACATTTTCCTCAGAGATTTGGGGACTCAGAAGGCAGTAATACGAGGTGACTTCATATAGCTGTACATGATTGCCACAGGATGACATCATACTGCTACTTCTGCCTCTTAATAATTATTCTATATACATGATGTCTGACATAATTACATGCAGTTTTTCGAAGTTGCACTTCATTATCTCCTGTCACTTAGTGGCCCGATGATGATTTTTCTTAGGCACAGCCACAAATGGTAAACCCATAAATCTGATCAACCTTTCCTGTGACTTTGTTATCCCCGCCCTTCCTTGGACACCGCAGGGTGGAGGAGAGCTTCAAGACGCTGTTCTGGTCTATATTCGGACTGTCCGAGGTGTCCTCCGTGGTGCTCAAGTACAACCACAAGTTCATCGAGAACATCGGTTACGTGCTCTACGGCATCTACAACGTGACAATGGTGGTGGTGCTGCTTAACATGCTCATCGCCATGATCAACAGCTCTTATCAGGAGATTGAGGTGAGTCACTGATCTCAGGAGAAGTTGCCTGCAAACACTGATTCTGGGTCAGTTTGTCTTTATCAACGCAAATGGTTAGGGTTAACACTGGTTGAGATGAAGTAGACCCCTGACTTGCGGTGAATCGGTTGTATTTTGGGGTAATGTGTTTTTTTTTTTTTTTTTTTTTTTTTTTTTATGTAACGTTTTGCACAGGATGCCCCTATGCAATTATTTTCGGATGTCTCTAATTGTGCAACGCCAGGGGGTCAGCTATGAATAGCTCTGAAATCAATCATTTTAAGATGATCCTTGTTATGTGTTATGGGAATATTTTTAGCTGTCACTTCACACAGCTCTGCTGAAGCTACAGTGATCTGTGCTCCTATTGTGTTAGTGCTTTAATCAATCTGTTTTAGGTGATCCTTGTTATGTGTTGGGGGAATTTATTTTGCTAATCCATAAAACAAACTAGAAGAGGTGACATGAGGCCTCTGTAGTGATTTCCTGTGAGACTTTTTCATGCTAAAATGAAGCTAACAGCAGTGTCTATGTCATGAACTATTGGTGTCTCATAGATTAGACCTGCAGCAATGTAGGCATGCTGTGTTTGAAACATTAACCAAGCTCACCTCAGGCCAGTCAATCTCTTGATTTCCAGGGGCTATATGCTTGGAGAGAGAAATAACTCTGCTTATCTCTCAGGATGATGCAGATGTGGAGTGGAAATTTGCACGCTCGAAGCTGTGGCTGTCCTACTTTGACAACGGCAAGACGCTACCTCCCCCCTTCAGCATAGTTCCCACTCCCAAGTCCCTCTACCACCTGATCAGGTGGATCGTCAGCTTGCTGCACTGCAAACGACGGAGACTGAAGAAGGACGTGGAGCTGGGGATGGACAGTTCAAAGTCCAGGGTATGGCGGATTTCTCTGTGTTTTGGCGCTTAATTTTATGCATTTAGGTGAGGTTAC
Organism: Esox niger; assembly: GCA_016801105.1. Taxonomy (NCBI): domain Eukaryota; kingdom Metazoa; phylum Chordata; class Actinopteri; order Esociformes; family Esocidae; genus Esox; species Esox niger. The sequence goes on from JACXGJ010000386.1 coordinate 23,939, forward strand.
TGAGGTATAGGTTAGAATTGGGTTAGGGTTAGATTTCAGGAAAGGGGATAGGGATCACGGATCTGGGGTTTTTAGGTCCCCACAATGTTGTTTACAAATACATTTAACTCTATACTCCTTAGCTCAACATATTTCATTATTTGAGAAAGAAATGCCACCTTTTATATTTACGGGAACTTTCTAGCTTCATCCGACAATTCAGCTATTTTTATTAATAGTTGCACTTTTCCACTTACTGTTTGCATATAAAAATGTTTTTTGTCCATGGTCTACATTTTTCTGGCTGAGACGTGAGCTAGAATAGCAGTGGGTCCGATTCGCCCACTCACACACTAGTATTGTGTGTTCTGGAGGTGGTGTCTCAGATTGTAGACTGATATAACTTCAATTGACAAATGAGGACAGTGACAACGACCTTGAAAAAAGAGAAACCTGTGAGCAAGTGTCTGGAACAAACAATACACAATGAGCCACACAGTTCTAATCTCAGTGGAGAAAAAAACAATAATCCGTGGCCCATTCATGCCCTTTATTGAATATTATGTCTCAGAGCAAAGGAAAGGCCCTTCAGCGGCAACCATTTAGCAGTGGTCAAATAAAGGAGATCCGAGTACAGGAAGAATACAACAAAATCAATCCATGTGGCTTCAACATGGCATACATTTATTGGGGAGATGTCTGGAGGTAATGATTGCCACAGTATGTTATTATCCATCATATTTCTTTATGGAATTAACAAATGCAAAGCTGACTCCGTGTTCATAATTTGCACTCATCTCGTTATGGGCCTAGAGAGAATCATTGTATCAGCAAAATCTAGATATGTTAACAATGCAAATGATGAATGCAATACACCTAAAGGGATGCATAGGCGCTTTGTGTGTATCGTAGTCTCTGGATTACCAGGAATGGTAATCCAGTCTCTGGAATGAACATGAAAATTGGCTGGTTTCAGCCAGTGTAGTTTTCTTATTATTTTCATTCTAATGTACTTTAGCAGATTTAATGTGTTCTACTCAACTCTGAAGTCACATGCGATAACTCAGAAAACACTGGCCTAAATTGTACACAACTATTATGAATGTTGTGTCTTGTTACATAAAGATACAGCATTTACAAAATGAATGTAAAAGAGATTTTGTTATAAACAATTCAAAATTATAACTTTCATGAACTGTAATGGGTCCCTCTTCTCACAGGGAGCAAATCTGCCTCAAGAACCCATATGATGAAACAATTTCTGGCACATGTTTTTACCACTGATGTGTTCACTATACTATTGATGTAATTCACTGAAAGGAATGACATTTGATAACACATGCTCATGGGATGAATCTCACTAACTAACGCAGTATCTTCGACACCACCGGCACAATTGTGACACAAATTTGACTGCGTTTGAATTCCACTGCCCAGGGAGAATATGGCGCGTCACTTGTGGAGGACGGCATGTGCCTTGTTTCAATGTTCAATCAACAGAAAACCAGAGGATCTTCTCCTCTTTCACCCATGTTTCGTGATATCCAATTTATGATTAAGGCCCTGCTTCATGACAGCGAGTCCCTGCGACACTCGGGTCAGTCAATGTTGAGATATATCTTCAACGACAACGTTCACATCCCGGTCGGGATGCTCTTCAGCCTTGAACAAGTTCGCAGGGAATCGCTAGAGCAAGGAAAGGCAAATCACTAACTGTGGATAATTACCCCACAACCACAAAACCCAGACAGTGATGGCCAACAGCACCGACCACTTCAGGACCCCTGGGTTAATTCGCCAGCAAGGTTTGGCCCTTGGTCTCACAATGACATGGCTGATTGCGAGGTAAGTGACCACCGTGCCATGCGGGCCCGAGATGTGTCATTCTGGACGTGACGAGGGCCTCTCCTTCCCTGTCCCTCACTCTCTTTCTTCCCCGCCACCCTCACGTTAACGTAATTTAAACTCATTGATTTGTCCTCTAAGGCCTGATTCAATTGAATATCTGACAAGTGAAAAGGAAACGTCACGGGCAGCGTTATCTTAACAGACAAGCCCCAAGGTAAAATGAAGAGTGATCGTTGGCAGTGTACAATGTGGTCTTCACTAGCAAACAGTCATGGTGGCATAAGTTGTGGGTTTGATTTTTGGTTTTAAATCATCAAAATACAGCCTAGCCAAGCACCACTAATTCAATTTCTCACATAATGATCAGGCCCTCATTGACTTGTGGGTGCTTGTCCAGGCCTACAACAAAAATGTGTCCTGTTGGTGGTAAATCTTTTATTCAAGGACAGTAATCATATTAAGCCATTTATTATCACATAGTTGTTTGGCTCCATTTTAAATCATAATTCTAACAGAAATCACCCAAATGGCCCTGATCAAAAGTTGTTACAGACACACAAGCTAACACACAGATCAAAATGATAATTAAAGGTGAATTTCCCACACCTATGGCATTTTAAATTGCAATTAGTGGCTGTGCATAAATGGTTATTGAGTTTGTTGGCTCTCATGTGGATGCAATCAGCAGGCTAGATACTGAGCCATGGTGAGCAGAAAAGAACTGTCAAAAGACCTGCGTAACAAGGTAATAGAGATGGAAAATTATATGAAAAGATATCGAAAGTCTTGCAAATGCCAGCCAGTACTGTTCAATCACTTACTAAGAAGTGGAACATTTGGGGATTTCTTGATACCAAGCCAAGGTCAGTTAGACCAAGAAATGCTTCAGCCAAAACTGCTAGAAGAATTGTCTGGGATACAAAGAAAACCCCACAGGTAACCTCATGATATAAATACAGTCTGCTCTGGAAAAACACGGTGTGGTTGTTTCAAGGAGCACAATATGACAATACTTGAACAAAAATTAGCTGCATGGTTGAATTGCCAGAAAGAAGCCTTTACTGTGCCAATGCCACAGAAAAGCCTGGTTATAATATGCCTGACATCACCTTGACACGCCTAACAGCTTCTGGCACACTGTTATTTGGAGTGATGAGACCAGAAGAGAGCTTTATGGTCACAACCAACTGTTATATTTGAAGAAGGGTCAAGGCTTATTTTGAACAGAATACCTGTCAAGATTGGTGTGTAGTGGTGGAGAGGACGGACCAGGCACAGGCAATTGTAACAGTCAATGCAGTCTTTATCTGAAACACACTAAAAGAAACAGAACATAAAACACAAAGCACTTGATAATAATTGGTATAAAGCAAAACGGCAGACGGGAACAAAACTCACCACACATATCCGGACACACCGTAACGTGGAACAATGACTCACAACTGAGGGGAGCAGAGGAGAAACATTTTAACACATACTAATGGCTTGACTGGGACCTGGTGTGAACAATGATTGAAGACAAGACATATGAAGGGGACCGGGATGAGTTCATGACTGTTGGAGACATGGGAAAAGTGGGAGATGACGGAGCAGTCCGTCAGCTCACCGTCACAATACCATTCCCACTGTGAAGTGTGGTTATGGCTCACTGATGTTTTCTGGTGGTGTGAGCTCTAAAGGCACAGGGAATCTGGTGCAAATTGATGACAAGAAGAATGCAGCATGTTATCAGAAAAACTGGCGGACAATTTGCATTATTCTGCATGAAAGCTGTGCATGGGACACACTTGGACTTTCCAGTATGACAATGACCCAAAGCACAAGGCCAAGTTGATGCTCCAGTGGTTACAGCAGAAAAAGGTGAAAGTTCAGAAGTGGCTATCACAGTCTCCTGACCTTAACATCATCGAGCCACTCTGGAGAGATCTCAAACTTGCAGTTCATGCAAGACGACCAAAGACTCTGCATGATCTGGAGGCATGTTGCCAAGACGAAATGGCAGCAATACCACCTGCAAGAATTCAGGATCTCATAGACAACTGTTACAAAAGACTGCACGCTATCATTGATGCTAAAGGGGGCAATACACAGTATTAAGGACTAAGGTTGTTTGGTTTTATGATTGTGCCATTCTGTTATGACCTACAGTTGAATGTGAATCCAATAAGAAAAAAAGACATGTTTTGCCAGCTCACTCATGTTTTTTTTACATTTGATACATATATTACTAATTCTCCAAGGGTATGCAAACATTTGAACACAAATGTATACCACTGAAGCATGGGTGGTGATTCTGGCTAGTGATGGTTGTTTGCGGAGAAATATCTTTTTCTGATGAATTTGGTGTGCCATATCCCACTGTTGAAAGAAGACGATACCTTGCAGATAGATGTAACCTATTTTGACATACATTCCATGCTCCTACATAATTCGAGTCTACTCCTTCGATTTTAATGGGAGATTTGCACGTGTTTCATGTTTCTGATTAGAAGCATTTTGAAAAAAAGAGCATTTCGGAGCCAAATGAGCCAGCACATCCACTCTGCCTTGACAATTACACATTAAATATCCATTCAGAATCATAACTAGGTATGCACATCGACTATACATTTGGACCAGATTTGTATTTGGAATGAACATCTGTGATTAATTTGGACGTGTAGGCGAAAATACCATTCTTGGCAGAACCCCCAAAATATTTGGCTTGGTGCTGACTGGGAAGATAATGACCTCATAAGCATGCTTTTATTGTCGGCAAATGTTCCAGAATGATTGGTAATACCTTTTTTAATACACTGAAAAATTTAAGAGAACACTTAAATCGCACATCGGGTCTTGATGAACAAAATATATTAAAGATCAAAATCTTTACTGTACATTGTGTAATTCGTTGAGAACAAAATTACTTAACTATGGTCAAAGGAAATCAAAATCACCAACTGATTGGGGGCTGGATTTTTTACTAACACCGAAATAAAGGTAAACAATTGAAATCACAGGCAGTGAACCTGCTCCTATCTGGGAAGAAAATGGGGCGCGAATGGCGGGCCTGCAAATTCTGGTGTTCTCTGGCAAGTTTCAAGGTTTATCTGTCAAATGCACCAAACAACACTGCATCATCCTGCACAATGAAATTCTTGTGACATGGCACCCGACAAATACATAGTGAGAATTAAGAAAAATATATGAGCAAAAATTAAGCCAAACAAAAAATAAAGCAATAACATTCACTGATTAGTCATAACATTATGACCACTGACAGGTGAATTGAATATCAATGATGAATTACAATAAACTTGTTAATATGGCACCTGTCAGTGGGTGGGATATATTATGCAGCAAGTAAACATTCGGTCCTTAAAGTTGATGTGTTAGAAGCTGGAAAAATGGATCTGAGTGAATTTGACAAGGGCCAAATAGTGATGGCTTTGACGACTGGGTTAGAGCATCTCCAAAACTGCAGCCCTTGTAGGTTGTTTCCGGTCTGCAGTGGTCCAAAGAAGTAAAAGCGGTGAACCGGCAACTTGGACAGCCAAGACTCTCATTGATGCACATGTGGAATGAAGACTGCCCTGTGTGGTCCGATCCAACAGAGGAGCTACTCTAGCTCAAATTGCTAAAAAAGTTAATGCTGGTACTGATAGAAAGATGTCAGAACACAGTGAATCACAATTTGTTGCGTATGGGGCTGTGTAGCCGCAGACCTGTCAGGGTGCCCAAGCTGACCCTTGTCCACATCTGAAAGTGTCTACAATGGACACGTGGATCACAGTGCAATTGAAGAAGGTGGAATGTGGCAACCACCTGCAAAACCATTCCCTTTTTGGGGGATGTCTTGCTGTTGCCTCTCCAGTGCACTTTTTGTAGGGTGACCAGACGTCCCATTTCTCCAAGGACAGTCCCGTATTTCAGACCATTGTCAGGTGTCCCGACTTATTTAGAAAATAATAATGTTTTGTCCCGTATTTTCACTTGGTACTCTTTTTTGATTGGTCCGACCTACTGTCCATTCAAATGTGACAGGTTATTATGATTTGCCACGCCTGTCAGTCTTAAAGTTTAAACAGTCTTAACTATGATCCAATCACATTTTAGTTCTCACAAGCCACGTAGCACTAGTACCTGTGCCCGCGAAATCCCAACTCACTGTAACAACCATGAAGGAAATGTTGGGCTATTTGTTTAAGTACATTTAGTATAAAAGTGCACAGCTTTATATGACAAATTCAGTAAAGACAGGCGTACTCTGAGGAAGATTGCCTCATGCGAAAAGTACAAGCCACCGGACTCCACACCCACCAAATTGAGTAGGAATAATTCTGTAACATTATAACAGTTGTTGCTGTGTACAACTGAAACATAGGCTGTGTTACTTTTTCAGAGCATAATGTGTTCATGTTATTATCCAGATTGCAGTCTTTTGTTGTTTCAATCCAATTCATGAATTTGTCACATGTGCAATATTTTATTGTAGTATAGCTTTTACAGTGGAATATATATTAAGGCCTTTTTTAGAGAAACACTAATGTGTCGTTCTGAGTGAAACACTATTTTGTTGCTTCAGTCTAAGTGATTGTCTGGATACTGTATCTAGACAATTACTCTACACACAAAGATTTTTGCATTTGATAATACAATTTTATGTACAGTAAAAGAGTAGTCTCTAATATTCGTTCAGTGTAGGTGGTGGGTTGGTGTGGGTGTATCTGTGGTGGGGGGGGTGTAATAGTCTGACTGACCTGTATTTCACCCTATTGAATCTGGTCACCCAATCGCTTTGTCACTTTCATTTGTACCAAAACATGTGACATTGATTCTTTCTAACTGGACAGGTTGACTTCCTTGAAATTCAATGACTTGTTGTTATACTGTGATTATTACGTGTTCCCTTATATTGAGCATTGTATTCTGTGTGCATACAGGTGTTAAAAATACACATACAGGGTTTTCATGATGGTTGATTGAGAATCCAGTTTACAATAAGAAAATTATCAAATGTGTGTTTGCTCTGGGTTTTCAGCTCAATCTCTTCACCCAGTCCAACCTGCGCATTGCAGATTCCCACAGTTTTAACAGCATCCTGAACCAACCCACTCGCTATCAGGTACGGCGACATCTCTGTATGAAATATCATGTTCAGCCAAAATGTCACATTAATATAATTCGCATATAGTCTTGGAAATGTGGAACTTTTTTCTTGTTAAAGCAAATCATGAAGAGACTCATCAAACGCTATGTGCTGAAAGCCCAAGTGGACAAAGAAAATGACGAAGTCAATGAAGGTATAGTTGCATTTAAACATGTACCAAATATGTTTATATTTAAACCAAGATAACCCAAACCCTGATGTAATCCCTTTAAGCGATATTGGCACATTATTACGTCTTTCTGTATTCAAAAACATCTACTATGGGAAGTGTCGGCAATATCTAAATTCAGCCTGGCCTCCTTAACAATGTTTTCTTCGGAAACTTTGGCAAAGGTAAAAAAGTATGAAAAATACAGATGTTTTAGTTTGTTTCATAAAAAAAAAAAACGTTCTACGTTTGGGATCAGAATACTGTATTGAGATCCCTATGGGAAGGATTGCATCCAGTGGGTGATCTGTCTTCTTGTCTCTCTGTAATTTTACTTTGAAATAACTCATCTGAAATTGTCTTTGAGAATCTTTTGCAGTATTGTTACAAAGAAACAAGAAATCATTCTCTAGGGTAGACTGAGGACTGCAAACTTCGCAAATTCCTCAGGGTTATCCTTGGCGTTTGAAGTTAAAATAAACCATCAACTGTATTGCGTAGATAAAAAATATATTTAATTACGCAAAGTACATCAGTTCAAAATTGTCATCTGGTGGAGTGCCTTTGAGAATGGAATTCTTGAATACAAACAACTTCAAAATAATTGAATTCATATTATTTCTTGTTGGATTACTTTGCAGGTGAACTTAAAGAAATCAAGCAGGACATCTCCAGTTTACGCTACGAACTCCTGGAAGACAAGTCTCAGGCCACAGATGAGCTGTCCTTGCTTATTCAAAAGCTGAGTGACAAAATGAACATAGGCCCTACACGCTTGCCCTGTGATTAACACCACCGCATCCCCACAGTTCAACAGATACAAGGAGAGTCCCCCAAAGTGGGCAACATCAAAGCATTTTTTCCACACACCACAAAAGCATCTGGTAAAACGCTTTTGTAAAATAGTATATGTACTTAATAGCCCATCTTATTATTGTAGGTTTCTTGGACTATTGGAAGCAGTTTATATAGATGTACACAGCACAAGAGTAAAAAAGTATTGTTGCCTATTTGGTGCGGGGAGATCTTGGGTCAGACAAAATGTTCCTTGTTAATGGAAAAAGTTAGAATTAGGGGAGTGTAAGCTGATCCTAGATTTGTACCTAGGGGAAACTTCTACCCCAGGTCATTATTAGGACAAATATATTGTGCTATTTTTTTATATATATTTGTCTGATGTAATATGATGGTGAAAGTTTGTACGGTTATAAAAGTTGGAACAAAAATGACTAACACGTTTTGTTTAGTAGGTACTATTACATTTTTTTATGAAACTAGAAGCGGTGAAGATCCCTTACACCTCTTATCAATACCTCACCTTGCAGAAATATTCAAACATCCACTTGTTGCATATAGCAGCTTCCTGGCAGAGTCAAGCAAACGTTTGTTTAAATATTCTAATAATGCTGTTGACCCAAGGGGCCAGGACATGTGGATGCAAAGTAGCCTCATAACACTGAAGGATGTCTATATTTTACAGTATACAGTATTTGCATCAGCTTTCTGCACAAGTTTTGCACACATCTTAAAGTCAACCGTGTGAGCTGCCAATAGGCTAAATTGCCATGTCATCCAGTAAATGTAAACGTCTTCAATTTACTAAACAGCGTTACCACTGTGTTTGGGAGCAGCTGCTTAGATGACATGAAAATAGTTTTGGCCATCAGTTCTGGGAATGGTTTTGTCATGAGAATGCCTGATTAGAAAATAACAATTTACTGCCAAGTATAGTGGTGGATCTTTGATATGACACAGGCTATTTTGCTTCAGCTACAGATGTACATGATTTTGACATCTACCCTTCTGAGGGAAAGACAAACTGTTTACGATGTTGCCTCCGCTGAGCAAGAGTATAAAATAGTTTAACTATTGTTATTTTAATTACTTTCAGTCATTTTTGTATTTTCATCAGCGTACAAACCTTTTTACCCCACCATATACTGTGCATTTTGGAGTTTTGCTTAAACATTCTGGAGGCAGATCTTCTCTGAAGACAGACTTAGTGGCAGACTTAGTTAGCATTTGAAACAATTTGAATGCACTGAGCACTTTTGACCGTTTTAAACATCAACGGTGTAACTTAAGAGTTGGGACATAAGACGCCGTCCTCTCAACTGACTCACCTAATCACATACATTTCTACCTTTGTCCCAGGACAGATCTGCCTCCAGTACATGTTTAAGTATTAAAACTCAGAACTCTGTATGATTCAGCCAGTGGTTTTCACCTGGAGGAATGTACTTTTTTATAGATTTATAAACAGTTATCTGACACATTTAGTTCATAAATTCTCAATATCATCATTGTGTTTATTATGTTTATTTATCCGCTGAATGTGCACCTGGTTGCGAAGCACCTGTATTTTAAACACTGCCTTTGTTTTTTCTCGTTCTTTGGCTATTTCGGGGTCGATATTGTGTTTTAGAAGTGTCCAGCTCTGGTCCTGGATTATGTTAATGCACATGCAGTGGCCATGCAGTACAGGACGATACCCTGAAGCTTTTAACACATTGACAAGCTCCAGATTCTGATTCAGTAATGCCAGTAGGCAAGCAGAGTTTTAAGACTGCATACTACACTTTATTCAAACTCAGTCTGCACAATTGTGAGACCTCCATAAAATAAAGAACCAGCCACCCAGCCATCTCAGGTTACAAGAGACATTATGTTGACTTAAATGGGATTTGGCATAATGTGGCAAGTCTATACAATGCTTGATTTTGGATTCCACAATATAATTTGTAATATAGTTGGTAAGTCTTCAGGTTTCTTCATTGCTTTTTATGATCTCATTATTCATAATGAATACTATGAAGTGCACCACATCATTTAAAGAGGTCCTTGTGTGGGTCAACCTATTTTCTCAATGTAGCCTGGGTGTGAAATTGTCATTAGAAAGTTGAAAATCACCTCTACAGGACCAGGGTTGGTTTACACACCCACTTAAGTATTTATTGGTATAATATATAGCTTTACATTTCCTCTATCTATTATCTATGCAGGATATATTTAATTCCCTTTGTCCAATATACACATTGTAATTCATCTTGGGAACAAAAACATGCATTTGATTACATATCGTATTTGATAGAATGATTTTCCATTGGATGTTCTTACACTGTAAATAATATTTATTCTGGTTCAATAACTGTACAATTTTAGTAATGGTGGAAAAAATATTTTTTTCTCTTTGTAAGGAAAACAGAAATAGTTGAAATAATATTTTTATTCATACAGTACATGAAAATCCATAGCTACTGTGTTGCAAAAGCTTGAAATGGACAACAAGATAAAATATATATAAAACCCTGTTTACAAAAAAGTTGGGATGCTGTGTAAAATGTAAAGAAAAATAGAAAGCAATTATGAAAAATCATTTATCCCTACATTTAATTGAAAATAGTACAAAGACATCATAATAGATGGGAGGCAGGCCAGTTTAGCACCCAGACTTGTCTGGATGGCATCATATGTCGCTTCAAAATCTGTATTGTTCAGCATTAATGGTGCCTTCACAGATGTGCAAGTCACCCATGCCATGTGCACTAATGCACCCCCATACCATCACAAATGCTGGCTTTTCAGCTGTGCGGGCCAAATGGTCCCTCTGCACTTAGTCCGGAGGATGTAGTATCCATGATTCCCAAAACAATTTTGGCATCAGTCATCTAAAATGAGTTTGGGACCAGAGAAGGCGTTGATGGTTCTGGATCTTGTTTCTGTAGGGTTTCTTCTTTGCATGGTAGTTTTAACTTGCCTTTGTGGATGTAGTGACGTACTGGTTTTCAGAAGTGTTTTTAATGCGGTGCCGTTTCAGGGCCCGAAGATCAAGGGTATCTAATATAGTTTTTATTCCTTGTCCCTTGTATACAGAGATTCATATGAATCTCTGAATCTTTTAGTGATATAATGTACCGTAGATGATGATATCCCCAAACTAAATTTTATGTTGAGAAACATTATTCTTAAATTGTTGTACTATTTGCCTGTGCAGTCTTTCACAGAGTGGTGAACCCCTCACACTTCTTCATTCTGACAGACTCATCCTCTCCGGAATTATCTTTTAATAATCAATCATATTATTGACCTTTTGCCAATTGACCTAATTAGTTGTTATATTCCACCAGGTTTTGCAGGTTTTTAGCATTATACATCTTTTCCATTCTATTGTAAACTTTTTTGAAATGGGTTTCTGGCATCAAATTCAAAATGGGCATATAGTTTTAAAGAAACAATAACATTTCGTAGTTTCAACATTTAATATGTTGTCTTTGTACTATTCTCTATTGAATATTGGGTTTACATTATTTGCACATCATTGCATTTTGTTTTTATTTACAAATTTCACAGCATCACAACTTTTTTGGAATATATATATATATATATATATATATATATATATATATATATATATATATATATATATATATATGAGTAACAGTAGGGTATTTTTTACATAAGCTATGCATTTTCATGTTTCTACAGCTCCGGAAAAAATTAAGAGACCACTGCAGCTTCTTCTTTCTTTTCCAAAAAAGTTGAAAAGGAAAGTTGAGTGAGGAACAGAAGCATTCAATTTGCAGTGGTCTCTTAATTTTAACTCTTCTGTTCCTCATTCAAAGCCATCCTTTTTGACTTTTTTGCAAAGGAAAGAAAAAGGTGCATTGGTCTCTTAATTTTTTCCGCAGCTGTATATGACAGTTTAATGGACATTATTACATAATTGTACAATCAGAAGATATAGATATTATATGATAATGCATATTTTTAACCTGTTTTCTATATAAAATGACTTTGGAAAAATGTGGAGTGTGATTTCATTTTAATCAGATCTTGTAATTCCTTTCTTTTTTCCTGAAATCCCGATGAGGGGATGCTCAGTAATTTCCTTTGGTAAATACTTAAATATTAGGTAGTACCAGAGCACTCACTTGACTAAGTTGAATAAGTCCAATGACATATGACATTCTCTTCCTTATTTGGCACAATATGCAAATCATAATAAGAAAACACACTTTGTATTTTTTTATGATATACGTTTGACAATTCTTTCAGAATGTGTTGTTTCAGAGTAATAATGTGGTTGCAGAGAGTCTATACTAGGGACAGTCAAGAAACATAGTACCTTTCACTAGCGCTCATTTGTGATCTGTGCATAATGTATTTCCCAACTAGGGGGCAGCAATGTTCTACAAAAGAGTGAATTGGGTCCTCGATAGAAGGTCTGCCAAACCACATTGCAGCCAATTTACTTGACTGTTTAAAAAAGATGGTTGTAATTTAATATGAATATCCCATCATACCAGCTGGCTTGACAGGGCAAACACCATAATGTATCATGGTTAATTGTGACTGACTGAGTGAAAACAAATTAATAATGACATTAATTATTATGTGACATGATTTGGTCATTTTGCTCCTCTTGAAAGGACCAATTTCTGCATGAAAAGAAGAGGGGAAAGTGGAACAGATTTGGGTTAAAACATCCAATACAGCATAGACAATGAATCTCGCAAGCTGAATCTTTTGAATTAAATGTGGGTAGTTTTAGTAATTGATTGAATTGTTAGCATAATAATCTATTACTGCAAGTAACTGACCATATTGTTCTGCCAAACTATTACCATGTCCATTCACTTAAGTAATTACAGTGGAATAAGCTGTATGGCAGTAGATAGGGCTTGCATTCAACAATTATATGTAATCAGATACCTATATATTCAAAATTTCTCTCAAGATTTCTCTAGCAATTTGTGGTATTAATCACCACATGTTGCTCTTTTTCAAGCACCCCCTTCTCCAGTAAGCCTACAGTCTCAAGAGTCTTCTAATGTACACCCAGTAGATAGGCCAGGTACACCCAGAGGTCCTAGTACCTCTGGTTAGGAACCACTTGCTTTGTAAACCTGTGAATGACTCAGCCAAAATAAAATGACAGTTGCTCTTGTTAGTGTTGCATAGGCTGGAAGAACCAGTTCAACATTAAGCATGAAATGCATGAACGTGAACCTATCATGTTTTTGCTTGTACACAGCCTGTGAACACAAAGCATGAGTGGTTATGGCTACCTGGTTTAGCTGTAGTTTTTTGGATGTCCTATTTAATCCTTTGTTATTGACATATCAGTTTTACAATTGACAAGACTGCTCAAAGCACGCCTAAAGGCTTTACCAAATAATGGTTCTCCATCCCATGTGATTTGGTCTGTGAAGAAAAAAAAAATAGTGCTTGATTCATAGAATTGCTGTTGCAGTGGATACAAATGAATTGAACAGAGCAGTTTCTGTTTCCTTGCTACATAGGTTTGATGCCTAATTAATTATAAAAAAATCATACAATCATACATGTGATTTTCTGGATTTTTGTTTTAGATTCCATCTCTCACAGTTGAAGTGTACCTATGGCAAATATTACAGACCTCTACATGCTGGGATGGGCTACAGGACAATAGGCAAGCAGCTCGGAGAGAAGGCAACTGTTGGCACAATTATTAAAAAATTGAAGAAGTTCGAGATGACGGTCAATCTCCCTCGGTCTGGGGCTCCATGCAAGATCTCACCTTGTGGTGCATCAATGATCATAAGGAAGGTGAGGGATCAGCCCAGAACTACATCGCAGGACCTGGTCAATGACCCAAAGAGAGCTGGGACCACAGTCTCAAAGAAAACCATTAGTAACACACTACGCCGTCATGGATTCAAATCCTGCAGCACACGCAAGGTCCCCCTGCTCAAGCCAGCGCATGTCCAGGCCCATCTGAAGTTTGCCAATGACCATCTGGATGATCCAGAGGAGGAATGGGAGAAGGTCATATGGTCTGATGAGACAAAACTAGAGCTTTTGGTCAAAACTCCACCCGCCATGTTTGGAGGAAGAAGAAGGATGAGAGAACACCATCCAAAACGTGAAGCGTGGAGGTGGAAACATAATTATTTGGGGATACTTTTCTGCAAAGGGGCGAGGACGACTGCACCGTTTTAAGGGGAGGATCTCAAAGTCCTGGAGTGGCCTAGCCAGTCTCCACACCTGAACCCAATAGAAAATATTTGGAGGGAGCTGGAAGTCTGTATTGCCCAGCGACAGCCGCAAAACCTGAAGGATCTGGAGAATTTCTGTATGGAGGAGTGGGTCAAAATCCCTCTTGCAGTGTATGCAAACCTGGTCAAGAACTACAGGACACATATGATCTCTGTAATTGCAAACAAAGATTTCTGTACTAAATATTAAGTTCTGCTTTTGTGATGTATCAAATACTTATGTCACGCAATAAAATGCAATTTTTTTTTTTTTTTTTAATTTAGATCCCGTCTCTCACAGTTGATGTATACCTATGATAAAAATTACAGACCTCTACATGCTTTGTAATTAGGAAAACCTGCAAAATCTGCAGTGTATCAAATACTTGTTCTCCCCACTGTACATACTGTATGATTGCAAATACAATATATATGCAGTTAGCGCATCCAATGGAACTGCAATTATCTGGCATTTTGAAGTATAACTTGTCAAAGTTGTGGAGTTGTAGATGGAGTGCAATGTAATGTGATTTTGTTTTGCCTGCCAAGAGGACACATGAAAACTATCAATTATTTGTTCTGCCTTTGTGGAAGATAAAAGTGGAAGATTTCAAACGATCACATCTTTGGTTTAACGTTTTGGAGAAGTGGCCAAAGTGTCATTTGTTTATAAAGAAAATCCCTGAAAAGCTTGTTGGTGCAGTTTAAAACAGGTTGTAACATGTCTAACTTGTTGTGAAAGCAGTCAAAGTTGCTTACTTTTACAATGAATAGAAAATTGGAAGCTTGTCTGTCCCTGACATATTTTGAATTCCATGGTCAGGACCATTAGGCCAATAAACAAAAGGTCACCAATTCTGAGGCTCTAAGTAAAAATAAATCTGTCTTTGTGTCCTTGCACAGTGTTGTTAATTAAATTGCTCCTAAGTTGTTGCTGAAAAATAAAAATAAATGTTCACAGTCATATTTACTGGTAAAATAATTATAATAGACTGTTGTAGCCATAATGACTAATGGAAAGATTAGTTGTTGATTACACCATTCATTTTCATGTATGGGTACAAAATGTAGATGTCTAAATGAATTTTTAGACCAAAACGCATGTGAACCTCTACCCTAGAGTGTAAAAAGCATTGCAATTATGGACAATGACACTCAATGGCAATAAATTACTCACTCTTTTTTCTATTCCACTTGTACTGTATGTTATTTTAAGTTATTTTAAACTGTCACATCAATATCAAAAGTTTGAGCAAGTCTCACCACACCCTCTAGCCAACATGTGAAAGTTCAGATTTTCAGGGAAAATTGAAAAAGAAGGCCTGTTACGTCTGATTTTGGATACGGTTAACAAGGTGTCACACAGTCCAAAGCCTCCACCACATGCACTTGATTGGTTGGACAGTGCATAAGAGAACCTCCCACACATTGTATTTCTTGTCAAGACTTTTTCAGAGGGAGCAACATTCAGCTCCACTTTCAGGTGTGGCTCAACGTACAACATTACTTGACAAGAAACCACACCATTTTGCAGAAAGTAAGTAACGGCATAAAACATTATGTAGCCTGGCATGTTTTGTAAATGTTGCTTTGCATTCTTAAAAAAATTGCTTTATGTAGGTAAAGTAGTCCACTAGCAATTCAAAAGAGATTTGCTGGGCAAATTTGGAACAATTTCCATGTATTGATCTTTTCTCTCTTATATCTTTTTTGTCGTCAGTGGCTCGTTTTACTCTCACATATTTTCCAGTCCAAGGTATGTTGATCCAAACCAATGTTTAGATTTCAAAGTAACTTCTTGGGGGGGAAACTACTCTGTTTGACTATGACAAGTGCTTGTAATTAAACCACACCCAGGCTTTTTTACTGAATGTTAGCACCAAGTACTTTCTGAAAAGTGGATCTGTTTTAATTTCTACATCACACAACATTCCATCAGATAAAAACATATTTTTCTATTAATCATAATCCAAAAGTTAAACATGGGTTTAAATGAGAGCCTTAGGTATTCTGAGGTTTCAATTCAAAATGGTAATGCCTAGTGCCCAATCAAGCTTTTAATCCCAAGTTCAAAGCTTACAGGCTATGCTTACTTGAAATGTTACTGAATGTTAATACATGACAGACTATTAGAATAATGTGCATTGTGTTAATTGATCCTATAACAGGATATTTTTACTGTTCACTCTAGGGAGACAAAACCAACTTTGTTGCACATGTATAGGGTACCAAAACTAAAGATTCTTCAACATTTATATACCATGATTATACTCATAAACGTAGTTTGTATAGTTAACAGTAATTCATCTTACAAAAGTACCTATGGTATCGTTACAGTGAACAGAACAAAGAAATTGGGGCTATCACAACCTAAAAATCCTAAACACGAATCAACTGTGACATAGTTTGGATGCACTGCATTAAATAATTTTAAAACTTTTCTACAAACCAAGATTGTTTCATATAGTTTGATGATTCTAGTGCCCAATTTTTCAATAGTTATTAATTTTAGCTAATTTGCATAATTAGCCATTAATTAACCCAGAACAGAATGCCTGTATCTTAAACTGTGCTATCTTGACATTTCTGCTTGTTATTGAAAGTGAAATATGGTATGGTAGCCTGGTAGCTTCCTAACTAGCTATCCATCTGAGTGAAATACATTTTTTAATCGCCAAATCAATTGCATAGAGGCCAATGAGTCATACATATGCGTCAGGGAAAACTAATTTTTGCATCAGGGAAAACTAAGTCAGGGAAAACTAAGTCTTGACATAATATGTCATTTATTTTATAATCATTCACATTTCATATATATTGATTGACCCCTGCAGTTGGTGCCCTAGGCAACTGCCTAGATTGCCTATGCCTAGAAACGCCCCTGGGCTGAGATACTGTAATGATGGTTAAAGGGATGGACTGGAAGCAGGCACAGGTGATAACACTGGTTTCTTTAAGGAATAGACAATAGAGATAAAAAAATAAACAGGTTGTGGTGCCTGTCAATAGGATTAATATAAAAAATTATAAACAAAACAAAAGGCACAATGGCTCAGAATAGCCACACAGAGCTAATAAGTGCAAAACAGGTGACTGGTAATACAAGAACAAAACCTTAAGGAATGCTATACGGGAACAAGCGCTACAAGTAGCACCAGTGTTGACAAAGTACTGTCTCCTGAAGAGAAACATAAACCAACAGTCTACAAAGGAAACTTAGGACAAACAGTTCTGTGTAACGACCTGGAGATGAACAGAAGGGTGTTTGGTTCAGAATGTTTGGAGAACCGAGTAGACCGTGTGGAATGATCAGTTGAGGCGTTGAATGGAGAATGTCCAGAAATCCGAACAAAGCATGTAAAGGTCTGTAATTGTTACCATAGGTACATGTGAGAGACGGAGACGGAGTCTAAAACAAAAATCCAGAAAATCTTGTTGTCTGATTTTTTTTATCATTCATTTGCATTTTATTGCATGACATAAGTATTTGATCACCTACCAACTAGTAAGAATTCCGGCTCTCACAGACCTGTTAGTTTTTCTTTAAGAAACCCTTCTGTTCTGCACTCATTACCTGTATTAACTGCAACTGTTTGAACTTGTTACGTGTATAAAAGACACCTGTCCACACACTCAATCAAACAGACTCCAACCTCTCCACAATGGCCAAGACCAGAGAGCTGTGTAAGGACATCAGGGATAAAATGCTAGACCTGCACATGGCTGGGATGGGCTAAAGGACAATAGGCAAGCAGCGTGGTGAGATTATTGGAAAATGGAAGAAGTTCAAAATGATGGTCAATCTCCCTCGGTCTGGGGCTCCATGCAAGGTCTCACATCGTGGGGCATCAATGTTCATGAGGAAGGTGAGGGATCAGCCCAAAACTACAAGCAGGACCTGGTCAATGACCTGAAGAGAGGTGGGACCACAGTCTCAAAGAAAACCATTAGTAACACACTACGCCGTCATGGATTAAAATCCGTTAGCGCACGCAAGGTGCCCCGGCTCAAGCCAGCGCATGTCCAGGCCCATCTGAAGTTTGCCAATGACCATCTGCATGATCCAGAGGAGGAATGGGAGAAGGTCATGTGGTCTGATGAGACAAAAACAGAGCTTTTTGGTCCAAACGCAACCTGCCGTGTTTGGAGGAAGAAGAAGGATGAGTACAACCCCAAGAACACCATCCCATCTGTGAAGCATGGAGGTGGAAACATCATTCTTTGGGGATACTTTTCTGCAAAGGGAACAGGACGACTGCACCATATGGATGGATGGGGCCATGTATCGCAAGATCTTGGCCAACAACCTTCTTCCCTCAGTAAGAGCACTGAAGATGGGTCGTGGCTTGGTCTCCCAGCATGACAACGACCCGAAACACCCAGCCAGGGCAACTAAGGAGTTGCTCCGTAAGAAGCCTCTCTATAAGAATCATACAATGTGATTTTCTGGATATTAGTTTTAGATTCCGTCTCTCACAGTTGAAGTGTACCTATGGTAAAACTACAGACCTCTACATGCTTTGTAAGTAGGAAAACTTGCAAAATCAGCAGTGTGTCGAATACTTGTTCTCCCCACTGTATATTAAAACATTTTATTTTATTTTATTACTGTAATTCTTTTCTCTGTTGTCGAACAGGTCGAGCTGAGGTCATACGATTAATGCTCAAAGACCAAGGGGCAGACTTTGATGAGAACGTTGTCACCATGGAGATGTGGAAGGAGGGTACTCTCAAAGCCAGTTGTGTAAGTATGACTAATCATATTCTAGCACTTAAGAAAACCCTGTTTCCCCTGCAGCCATGCAAACATACAGGTATCTGGTGAGGGTTAACCTTAATAAGTACATTCTAAAACAGAATATATGTGTATCCTTATGTGTGCACCTTATATTAATGAGTGTTGCTATTTTACACTTCTTTAGGACCAGCCTGGTCATGTAACAGTGAGTTTCATTAATACTACGTGTTTGCCATTCGCTGTCAGAATACTAGTTCAGCAATATAAAACAGCCCACAGTACATGAAGGATTTGACTTGTTCAGCTTGCCCTGTCAGGTTCTGTGTAGAGTGGGCTGAATATTTTTTTTAAACCCCATTGACAATGTTCTTTACAAACAAGGCAGTTTAGATAGCAACAGAGCAAACATGACGTGGGCATCCCTAGCTTCTTGACAACAATACCCACACATGCCTTACTGAGACAGGAAAGGCGCTTAATAAGCTCTCTTGGGGAGGGAGGGTGTATCTGTACAAAAACACCTGCTTCAAGTGCCCTATTAATGACAACCACGTACAATGCTTTATGAAGAGGGTATATATTGGTGTAACCCAGATCGTGGTAGATTATGATTATAAACCATAAAGTTTGGATGCTAGCTGACTGAGGAGAATAGGAATATAAATAAATATATATATGTATCTGCTAAAAGAACAAAATTATAAGACAGGAGTTGAGGATCATTCTTCCTTTGCTTTTCATCACAGATGTTTGGTCAGCTCCCTATGTTTCAAGATGGTGACCTCACTCTGTACCAGACCAATGCCATAAGGAGACATCTTGCACGGAAACTTGGTAGGTGGAGGACAAAAACGAAAGGCCTCGTTGAATCATAATTCCCTTCAATATCTGATAGTGAAAGTGTGCTAAACTCTTTTCCAGGGGTCTATGGCAAAGACCAGAGGGAGGCTGCTCTTATTGATATGATGGATGAAGCCCTTCAAGATATCCTGAACAAATACATTAAAATGATATTTGAAAAAGATGTAAGAGTGAATTTATGGTTAATATATCCATGGTGGCAATTTGATCCTTGTATTAACATACATGTTTATATTAGCGGAGGTTGTTTAGAATCATTTGATGCCAAATACATGATGATCCATATGCATTACATATTGTTTATAAGCCCAAATGTAAAAGTAGTGAAAAACAAAAAACAATCGCTTAGTTCTCAGGGGGTTAAAGCATTGTATAGGAAAGTGGGGAAATAATTTATAGTAGTATAATTTTTGAGTGCTATAGTTGTTTCCAGTCATTCTGAGATTGTATTTGACTATAGGAAAAAGTCACCTACTTTGAGGATCAATTGTTGTTACTTGCTCATTTGGGTTCCTGACTAGGTATCTGTAAACACATTTTCAGACAACAGTTGATATAAAGTGAGCTGATATAAAATGTGCTTTTAAATAAGCCCAAAATAGTTCAATAATTATATTTGGTTCCTAAGGACACTGGTAAAGAGCGGTACCTTGAGGGACTGCCAAAAGATTTCATGCCCTTTGAGAAAACCCTGTCAAGCAATGAAGGAGGGTTTTTGGTTGGCAACAAGGTATATTTAATTCTTATCAAGTTATTGTCAAATATGTCTATATGTATGTACTGTACATGGGATTAAAACAAGGGTTTGTTCTGCATGAACAGTTAGTATTCATGCTCTGTTTCTGACTATGGTCATGTATTCATGCTTGGTTTCTGACTCTGGTCATGTATTCATGCTTGGTTTCTGACTCTGGTCATATATTCATGCTCTGTTTCTGACTCTAGTCATGTATTCATGCTCTGTTTCTGACTCTGGTCATGTATTCATGCTTTGTTTCTGACTCTGGTCATGTATTCATGCTCTGTTTCTGACTCTGGTCATGTATTCATGCTTGGTTTCTGACTCTGGTCATATATTCATGCTCTGTTCCTGACTCTAGTCATGTATTCATGCTCTGTTTCTGACTCTGGTCATGTATTCATGCTTGGTTTCTGACTCTGGTCATATATTCATGCTCTGTTTCTGACTCTAGTCATGTATTCATGCTCTGTTTCTGACTCTGGTCATGTATTCATGCTTGGTTTCTGACTCTGGTCATGTATTCATGCTCTGTTTCTGACTCTGGCAGATCTCCTTAGCTGACTATGCCCTGGTCTTACTGTTGATCCACCACCAAGTCCTGAGCCCAACCTTTCTGGATGCCTTCCCCAGTCTCCAAGGCTACCTACAGAGGATGTGTGCTCGCCCCAAACTGCAGGCTTACCAGCAGAGCGACGAATTTAAGAATAGACCCATTGTGCCTGAGAAGAAGGCATAGAACCAGTGTGTCCCAAGGAATTGTGCCTTGATAGTAGCCAAATGTCCATACTACATCTACTAGGATTGACCTGCAGTTATTCTTTTGATTTTGTAGTGGGTACTTTGTTTAATTGTTTGTTTACCGTACTGGTGTACTGCTCTCTACTTGCTGATAATGTGTATGTTAAATTGCTTCTATTAAAATGATTATTGGTTTAGATTTCATGGCCTCAATTATGCTACTTTATGATAATTGCATTTGATAATTTTCTGTTCGGAAACTAACTTTCTGTGAAAGCAATAATATATTTATTTAGTTTGTGATCTGTCATAAAAATAATAATAGATTGCAAGCCCTAACAACTCTCTTTACAAGTGCAATATCCAGTTCCACAACTTGGTGGGGATTACTATTTAAATATATTAATGTAATATCCCTTTTGTTTTTAGCATAAGTGATATTAGATCTCTTCAACAGACAATTGACCAAGTATTAAAGGAGGTAGCTCATCTTACATACAGTGATAGCCATAGATGCCTAGTCATGGTTGTTGTCAGGTGTTAAGTTAAGAACCGGCAGGCAGGGCAGTGCATAGAAAGGATGGGAAGGTATTTGCACACCAAGTATGTTTAGTGACCATTTACTATCAGCCTAGAGGCATTTTATTGAGAACATGATAAGGCTCAATGACTGGGCAGGCGTGTGCTTTTTTCTTTGTCTTGAAGATTCTTTGTGCAAATATCAGAACTGTTCATCTACGAACAGCATAAAGAAACCCAACGGGCCTAGAAAAGGTCAATTTTCTAAATTCCGTGACTTCGCTTAATTTCCTGAAGGGTTGGCCACAGAATAGCTGGTTTGAGTGGTTAGACTTCAGAATGACTGTCACATGATATTCAGCAGACATTGTTGCCAGAAATGAAGGTTTCCTACAGGCTATTTAATGACAGTGTGCGGGCAAATATGGGTTCGGTCAGGTTTTTGACGAGTCCGCGGGTAATTGTGCAGTATAAAATCTGGCAACCCTGGCTGCAGAAGTCATGAGTGTAAACCTTGATATGTGCCAAATTAGAAGGTGGTAGGCTATACTAGTCAATGTAAGCGAGCAGCATTCAATATTCTACACCTGACTTCCATTAATGCCGATAATCAGTAGACTATCTCCCTTTAGCTCCCTTGAAATAAATAAAGGCCGTAAAGCAAATTAAAATGCAGGTGGAAATCTTCAAGATGTTCATGCAGTTGATATTTATCAGAATGTTAGAGGTTTTTCCTTCTATGCACAATGCACGGACCCAAACTGGAGTAATTTTCATGGAAACCAACACAGAACTTTAAGCAGTAATATACACTACTGTATTTGGCAACAAAAGCGTTACGCAGAATTGCAGATTAGTACATTGGATTTTGTCGAGTTACAGAAACGCTTTTAAATGCACTTTCAAGTATTTTTATAACAAATTGACTTTATAGGATTTTACAACTGAACGCCACGCTTTAAATTTCAGTTACATCTTACTATATACATCTTAACTTGTATATCAGAAAGTGATTTCACTATCTGCTAGCTGATTTACGCATACAAGTCAGCATGACTACGCTAAAAATATCTGATGTGGGCGGGTACTCGGGAGATTAGAAAAGAGACCTCCTTCAACAAGTTAGCGTTCACTTGTCAGTGTCAGAGCGACCAGCTGCACGAAACTAAAAGTAAGTAAAACATGACTTATATTGATCAACTTTACCTCAATAGATGGCTAGAATGTAAACATCTTAGTCAGCATTTACGTCGTCCTTGCAAGCAGCACGCTATTAAATTAAGGTAAATCTAGCAAGACCAGAGGTTAACTATAGTATAGTGTTAGCTATTTATTCGGTTTGTAACGTGAATTCATCCTCTACTGTATGTACAAAAAATATAACCGAAGCGAGAAGCATTCTTCTAGTTCTATTTTCCTGGCTTAAAGCTTGGAGTCATGCGTATCTACATGTTAATCCTTACTGAACATTCGAGCATGCAATGTGGTAATCTGCAGAACACGTTCGTATACGTCTTTTTTGTAAGCACATTCAGTGGACATTCATATTCGAACGGCAAAAGCAATTCATTTTGGAATATAGCACTTTTTCGTTTTCCTCAATTACTTGGTTTTGATTGACGAATGAATATGAGTGTCCATCATAAAACTAACGTTACCTCGCTTTTTTAGTACACGTAGACGTCGTTTTACAAGTGAAACTATCCCTGGTTGGCAACACCACGCATTTGTTTAACAAAGGGCCTGGTGTTTTGTGAAAGCACTTTGTGATAACTGCGGATGTAAAAGGGCTTTATAAAATTTTGATTGAGTAAACAAAAACATGGCTTATTTTAATGAATATTCTCAGATGCATGAGATTTTTAAATTCAACTATTTACAAATATACCGCATCCGCAGAAGAATTTGTAAACATTATCTACTAACAAGTTTTATGAGTTGGAATTGCCAAAAAATATATGTAAGTCCATGTGTAGTAACAATCTGACAAATTTCATATTTTAGTCAAAGTGCATGTTATTGTAATAACCTGACAATTCTTCTGTCTTTTCTCCCAGTGGGTCCCTATACCATTACCTATTTTGCGGTCAGAGGTATGTGCAGTCAGTTAATCCCGTGCAACATCAAAGGGTAGAGCCAGGCTATTGATTTGAAGTCCTTCATCTATTCCTGGTTGAACTTTTTGTTTCACAAAATCTTTCTGAAAGATTTTTTCCTGAAAGAAATGTAAAAGATCGAAAGCATTTTATTTATTTATTTATTTATTCATCCATGTATTAAATGCTCAAAGCTCTAGTGGCGTACTCCCACTGTATTTATGAGCTTGCCACCAGTGTCGGAACAACTTAGATAGGTGTCTGAGCTTTACATGTGCTTTTGTTCATGACATACATTTCGAGCAATCAATGTATTAAAAATGAATTGCCGATCACTTAGCAGAATTCAAATGATTTATGAGTAAATTAACCTTTTCATCCATACCCTAAAAACACATCTCAAGTGCGCTCACATGAGCGGAGAGGGAACTATTGGAAGGTTTAGTGCAGATTACTAAATTGTAGGTGAAGTCAGTATTTAATCTTCAATATCACCATGAAATCAGTGGCTATTACATTTGCAGCCTCAGTGATCCTTTTTTCTTGTAATCGTGGAAAATACATAGACTAAATCAACATTCCCTTTACTTTTTAAAGCTCTGGTGCTTGTCTGTCTGGACTGCTTTTGTTTCACCTATTAGACCTAGTCAAATGTGTGTTATAATGTATTCGTCTCAGTAGATCTGTGCTAACATATCCCTATACACAACAGGGCGCTGTGGCGCTTTGAGGATCATGTTGGCTGACCTGGGTCAGGAATGGAAGGAGGTTGTGGTGGACTTCCCGGATTGGATGAAGGGAACCTTGAAATCTACTTGTGTGAGTTGAAAATGGATAATTTCTCTTTAGATTGGTGTTGCAAAGAAAGGGTATTTAACCAGAAACTTTCAAAGTTTAGCACTAAACTGCCTAATTTTCTGATTTCTCTCTGTTATCAGATGTAAAATACAGTGTATATACATTGACATTTTGAAGATAACTATAAAAGAGATCTTCAAAGCTGTAAAACATTATCCTAAATACAAACTATAAATTTAGCGTAAAAGGTTGGTGTTGCAGAGTTAATAATGTCATTGCTAAGTAGATGCACTCAGACTCTCTTCTCACACCATACGGCCTAGAAGCTCTATACCAAATTATAGTATAACTAAGTACTATATGATAAAGTAAAACGTTTTCATAACCTATGGCAATCTCTTAATTCGGAAATCTGTTAATTCCAAAATAACTTAAGATTCTGTTAACTTTGGTAATTACTGGTGTTTTGCTACTTATAGTTGCCAGTTTAAATTTTTCAACATGTTTTGTTCTGCCATTTATTATGCATTTTTGGTTCCCACAATTTGTGCCTGTGCATTATATGATCATTGCTGTGGATTTCTACCTAAATTATCACTCCTGTTTCAGCCTATGTTGTGCTGTATTATTATAACTATGCAATTTATTCTGCTGCAACATTTTGTAAACCACATTTCCCTGTGTGTTTTTACAACTCACTAAGTAATTAAAATAACTCAATTGCATTTTGGGCTTTTAGGTATTTGGTCAGTTGCCCAAATTCCAAGATGGTGATTTGGTCCTGTTTCAGTCAAATGCCATGCTAAGGCACTTGGGGCGCAAACATGGTAACTCATCTCAATCATCACATTGCTATATTGTTTTCTCATTTTAGATTTAACCAATGTCAATAAATGTTTGCATGCATCGTATTAATGCTGTTACATAACTCCAACCCACAGATGCCTACGGGAAAGACAGTGATGAGGCTTCCCTTATTGATATGATGTGTGATGGTGTTGAGGACCTTCGTCTTAAATATGTAAAAATGATTTACCAGGAATATGTAAGTATTCATCACGGCTGAAATTCTAAGAGTGGGTACAGAGTATGTATCTCAATACATGAATCTTTATAAAGTGTTTTGATAATTGAATTTTATTCATAGGATACTGGTAAAGACGCATACATCAAAGATCTTCCTAACCACCTTAATAAGTTTGAAGCAGTTTTGGCCAAAAACAAGACTGGTTTTCTGGTTGGCAACAAGGTAACCAATTTAGCAATTTACATGAAATTCAGTTGTGCACACAAATTTGCATACCCTTGGAGAATTGGTAATATATGCAATGGCATTTGTAAAGAAAAGATGAGTGAGCAGGCAAAACAGGTCTTTTATTTCTTATGGTATTCACATTCAAATGTAGGTCATAATAGAATTGCACAATCATAAAACATTGAAACAAAGTAAAAAATTAACTGACCTGTTGCTGCATACCCTTAGTTCTTAATACTTTGTTTTGCCCCCTTTAGCATCAATGACAGCCTGCAGTCTTTTGTAATAGTTGTCTATAAGGCCCCAAATTCTTGCAGGTGGTACAGCTGCCCCATTCGTCTTGGCAAAATGCCTCCAGGTCATGCAAACTCTTTGTTCGTCTTGCTTGAACCACATGTTTGCGATCTCCCCATTGTGGCCCGATGATATTAAGGTCAGGACACTCTGATGGCCACTCCAGAACATTCACCTTTTTCTGCTGTAACCACTGGAGGGTCATCTTGGCCTTGTGCTTAGGGTCACTGTCATGCTGGAAAGTCCAAGAGCGTCCCATGCACAGCTTTTGTCCAGGAGAATGCAAACAATCTGCCAATATTTTCTGAACATGCTGCATTCATCTTGCCATCAATTTTTACAAGACTTCCTGTGCCTTAAGAGCTCCCACCCCCATACATCAGTGAGCCACCACCATGCTTTGCAGTGGGGATGGTATTTTGTTAAATATTGGCCTTGTTGACCGCTGTCCAAACACAGAGCTTATGGATGTGACCATAAAGCTCTATTCTGGTCTCATCACTCCAAATTAGTGTGCCAGAAGCTGTGAGGCATGTCAAGGTGTTATCAGGCATAGGGTTAACTGCCTTTTTTGTGGCAAAATGCTTCTTTCTGGCAATTCGACCATGCTGCTCATTTTTGTACAAGTATTGTCGTATTGTGCTCCTTGAAACAACCCAGAGCAGCCTGTATTTCTCCTGAGGTTACCTGTTGGTTTTTCTTTGTATGCTGAACATTTCTTCTGCCAGTTTTGGCTGAAACATTTCTGTGTCTACCTGACCCTTTTTACAGTTATCAAGAGTACCCTGAATTTTCCACTCCTTAATGTGATTGAAGAGTACTGGCTGGACATTTGCAAGGCTTTGGATATCTTGTTATATCTTTTTCCATCTTTATAAAGTTCCATTACCTTGTTACACAGGTCTTTTGACAGTTATTTTCTGCTCCCCAGGGCACAGCATCTAGCCTGCTCAGTGCATCCACATGATAGCTAACATACTCATTGACTATACACAGACACTAATTGCAATTTAAAAAGGGAAATTAACCTTTAATTTACATCTTTACCTGTGTTTGTCACCTTTTGTGTCTGTAACAAAGCCAAACATTCACAGTTATGTAAACTTTTGATCAGGGCTATTTTGGTTATCATTATGATTTAAAAAGGAGCCAAACCACTGTGATAATAAATGCCTTCATATGATCACTATCCTTAAATAATTTTTATTTTTTTTGCATGATCAGTCATTTAGAAAATCTGTGCAAAAGTTTCACGATTCCTGCCAGGGTATGCAAATTTGTGTGCACAACTGTATTTCTATTGAACACAGTTTGTACTGCAGTCTCTAGTTGGGCCCGAATGTGTTTACCTAATGGGCTTTATTTAACATTTTGGTTCTCCTGCAATACCATTACCCTCTTGCTGATCAAAAATGAGTGGAACTGGTCTTCCTATCAAAGTTTATTATGCAAAAATGTGTTTCTATATTTCTGTGTTCCCTAGTCTTCATTTGCCGACTACAATCTGTTTGACCTGCTGCTCAACCACCTGGTGCTGAGTTCCACTTGCTTGGATTCCTTCCCTTCACTGAAGAGTTTTGTTGAAAATATGTCTGCCCGTCCCAAAATCAAGGTCTTCCTGGACTCCGATGCCTACAAAAAACTTCCCATTAACGGCAATGGAAAACAGTAAATTCTCCTAAGCGAGAAGTTATATTTTGTGCCTTTAGATCTACTTTAGCCTGAATGGTTGGGATACTAGCAATTTTTGTGTCCATTTGTCTCAGATCTTAAAAATATGGTTAACTTTGTTACATACTGTTAGATTTAGGTACTGACTTTTGTAAGACATGGTTTATTGTAGTTACAATGTGTTGAATAAATAATGGAAAAATGTCAACTCACTGCATTTGTCTTTGTTGAAGATGCACTTTTGAACTCAAACATCTGACAATTTTTCTTACAGTTTTGTGAATATTAGGTGTGCTTGCCAAAGGCAAAGCGCTATTAGATTTCTTTCAGTCTCATTATTTGATATATTTAGCCAGATCTACATCCTAAACAAAAGCTATCAACAGGAAACCAACAATGTTTACCATGATGTTATGTTTGTACTTTAGTAATTATAAATGTTAAATGTGCCTAAGTTAACATTAAATTAGAGCCACAATGATAGAGGTTTCAATCAAAATGAACATAGTAGAACTGCGAGTGTCTAAAGCGGGCATGAGGAAAGTACGTGTCAATTTAAAAAGATAGATGGACTGGCCAGGAAGTTTAAATTGGGAATATCTCGGGCACTGAACAATTTTGTAGAAAAATATTTAAAACAACCTCAAACTGCAGATGTTTTCTGCTAAAGGATGCTTGTATTAATGCTAGTAGTACAGTACATATCTTACATGGGGTTGGGTATAACATTATACAATTAATTACAAAGATGGGGAAACAAAATCACTATATTCATTTAAGGTTAGGGATAAGGTTAGCAGTGTATTTATATTTTTACATTCTTGAAAATATAGAAAAAGTTAGTGTTCATGATTGTGTAATGACCTTTCATCATATACAGTAATTATTATAGTCAGATCAGTCAGTCTCAACATACCCATTAAACATTTTCCTTGTGGAGAGTATCAAAACCACAATCTTTCAAATGATGAGTCCTCTATTGTAAGGTGACAATATAAATAAATCTGTCAGTGATAGGATGTATGTCAAATGATCAAGTAGATTCCAGGTACTGGCCACATGTTAGTTTGCTATTCTGCAAACATATGTACCCCCTTCTATCCATTGCTGAAATGAATACGTTTTGTGGGAAAAATCGCATGAATATTATTTTTATATTTCTATGCGGATCATATGTGCTACTGTACATTGTATCTTTTAAGACGGTTATAAGAGTTGCACAACAAAGGAAATGACGTACATGAGGCTAACAACACAGACATCGGAGGTGGCGAATAACACAGCAATTCTTCCGCAGACTGCAACAAGACCAGCTTATTACAGAATGTCAGGTGTTGAAGAAACTTCTAACGTGTCCTCGGATTTTCAGGATGAGAAAAGGACCGCGGAAGGTGTCGAAGAGGAACCCCAAATTGACTACGAAGACTCGTACCGTTATGTGTTTTACAGGTACTGTGTGCTGTAGCCCGGCTAGCTAGATTATTAGGCTCTTTAACGTTCGGTAACGAACTGATATTGTACTGTCAGTATTAGCTAGTTTACTAGTTTGTGATTGTCAGGGCTATCTTACAGGAACTAATGATTCATCCATCAGATTAGAGTAATTTAATAGTGGTTAAGATTCTTGGAGTAATTGCCTAGTTACCGCACTTTTAGTTTCAGTACTTTCAGCCCGCGTGAAATAGCTAAAATTCCGGTTTTGTGGTAAACAGGCTTGTTGTAGCTAGTAAGCCTCGCCATGGTATAAAAGGGAGATATGATCATCATAACGACAGAAATGGGTCCTGATAACCAGTTGTAGTTGTGATCACATGGCTAACCTGTTCATGTGGAGGGTTTATCCAATGGCCAACCTTCGTTATCATCTTTTAGATTGGAAGTACCACCCAGTTGACTACATCTGAATGACGGATGCCTTCCTTAGCAACATTGAATATAGCAATAGCTAATTCTTAGTTTGTGGATTTTGCTGATATATAATAGTGATACTTGAACACATGTTGTGAATTTGGCAGCCACAAGGGCAGTAAGAATGGTTGTCACTAATGTCCCTCTATATTTAGAACACTTAAGCTCTGTCATTGGTCAGTCAATAGTATTTATTTTATAACCCTTTTTAGCGTTGTCACAGTGCTTTTTAAGATAACCATCCTAATCTCCGAAGACCAAGCAATACGAAGCAGCACAGTGACAAGGAAAATCTCAGTAGAAAGGCTGAAACCTACAGAGGAGCTGGGCTCTGGGGGTTGGCCATTCCTTTTCTGGCTTTGTCAGGGGGAGATTATAATAGTATATAATCTTTTTAGACCGGCTCATTCATTAAAATGTAAAAAATTGCAGGCTTTCAGTCCAGGTAGTCTAAAGTAATTCTTCACACTTATTGCCCCTCCAATTACCTCACAAATGAGTATATCTGTAATGCAAACGTTTGCATATGTGTAATGTTTGAGTAAAAAAATTATTGCTAATAAAAGGTAACATGATATATTGCAAATTGCATATATTGCAGGTCTTTCAATGTAAATTTCACAGATGAGTTTTTCATATGCTACTTTAAGGGCCAGAGGTTACCATGGTAACAGTGCCATCAACACCTGTGTTGTGTCTGGGGGAAAAACATATTTCCTTGTATCTAATTGGAATCACCTGATGCGTTTTCTATTGGTTGCAGTTTCAACTCAGACCACCCAGCAAGCACACAAACAAAGTTTGCATAAATTGCCAATGAACATGAGGAAGTTTCACTTCAGGGAGTTTTCAGCTTTTAAAAATTAACCATTATAAGAGATTTAAATTCTTTAAAAAAGCATATTGGGATTGTACATCACAACTTTTATGCTTATACTAGATGTGGAGTTTTAGTCCTGAAAAACAGGTATAAGTCTTGCAATAACCCTAGGCCATTGTGACCTGCCAGTGTGGCTGGTGAAATAAACATTCAACCCTTCAATTCCAAAATCGACCAGTTCTTTATGGCATTGCCTTCCAGCTATTCTGAAATGAGCTTTCAAGAGCATATGCCGTGGTATAATTACGGCTATCCTGTCCCATAATTGCCATACCGTTATCTTGTCTTTTCCTCTCCCTCCTCCCATCATACAGAGACCGAAAAGAATGGGCTGATTTAGAGCCTGTCCCGCAAGATGATGGTCCCAATCCCGTTGTGAAGATTGCCTACTCTGACAAATGTACGATTTTACAATTTTAAAACCAACCATCTGCATTTTCTTCTGTTGTCATTGTCATAGGCATCTGCAGGACCAAACCTATCAAAACCCATAATATAGTTATCATTTGTTTGGAAAATAGTGGTTTTCCCGCATCCGTAAATTTTTATTTGACCAAACCTGTCAACTTCATCTCCAACAGTCACGGATGTCTACGACTATTTCCGAGCGTTGCTGAAGAATGATGAAAAGAGTGAGCGGGCATTCGCATTGACAGCTGAAGCCATCGAACTGAATGCCGCAAATTACACTGTATGGTAAGTTGCTGCCGTTGTCATTTGGAAGATCCTGTCAGAAAATAACTTCTCCGAGATATGTTCATCACTTCTTCAAAAATGAATAGTGCCCTGCAAACATGGCCTTCTTTTTGCTCTCTGCCTGTGTGCGCGCGTCCATGTGGTGTGTGGGTGTCCGTGCCACCTGCAGGCACTACCGACGAGTGTTACTGCAGGCCCTAGGAAAAGACCTGAGGGAGGAAATGAGGTACATCACCGCCATTATCGAAGACCAACCCAAAAACTACCAAGTCTGGTAAGGTTTTTACTCATCTTGATTTCTGTGCCGTCACTACACCCACCGCCATGGATTGGGGGGTGGATTCCAACAGAAAGCAGACAAAACCATATGGTTCTTCTGGAACTGGTTTTTGTTTGTCTTTCAAATTGCATGCTACAATACTCAATTGACATTAGAGTACAAATCATTTTATGTAAAACAGAGTATGTTGTGTTCAAACTTTGCTGAAGCTCGTTACTAATTGGGCATTAATGCAAGCTTCAACTGAAAGTATGTAAAAATAATTCTTCCAACACGCAAAAAGGACTTCACATATTTTCTTATAATCTATAGACATTATTGGAAAAGTATTAGCTGGCTCCTCTGAAAAGCAGGGACATAAAGCTTCTTACCAATCCAAGGCTGTGAGTTATTCTGAATTTATAGTGTTCATGGTAATACATTTTCAATGTAGTTTCAAAGTTCCAGTGGTTCTGTATCCTTAGAAATGCCATTTTCACTCTTGTCATCTTTGGCTAAAAACCCAAATGCCCTCGTTTACTGTCACCCTCTTGATATATCGGATGACAAACAGGGGCTAGTTCAATTGGGGTTTATCTTTTTGCTTGCCGTAACTGCACAGTATGCAGTTGTTATTGGCCAATTTTAATATAATACTATTTAATAATAATTTATTTAGGTCATATTTGAATGTTACTTTGAAATATATATTTTATATACAGCTCTTCAAATAATTAAGAGACCACTACAATTCTTTCTTGAATCAGCATCTCTACATTTATGGCAGCCATTCCGGTGTCAGTTAAATTCCAACACAAGCACACCTCATTTTACTTAATGAGGTACTGATTAGGTGATAACCTCTTATTTAACAAGGAAAAATATAAAACCACTGTTGTGGTCATCACGATCCTCTTGCAATAGGACCAGCTGGATGGCAAAAACAGCACAAGTAGTACCTCAAAGGTAATTTGAATAGAAAATAACTATTCAGCATGATAGAGTTGAAAAGAATAGCTTTGAGTGAGGAAAAGAAGTGTTCAATTCTGGCATTACTGACAGAGGGATACAGTGAGCGTCAGGTTGCTTCCAATACTAAGGTGGTTAAGGTCAAGCAACAGACATTGGAAACAACAGAGCTACAGACTGGCAGAGGGCAAAAAAGACTGACCAAGATGACCGAATTCGAATGTCACCCAACATCCGTAGGATGACATCAAGTGACCTACAAAGAGTGCACAGCAAAGACGGGTTGAAACAGGCTCCTAGGGGCTGGGCTGAAAAAAAACTAAATCAATGAGAAGCAAAGAAGAGCCAGGCTGAAGTTTGCATAAGACCATAAGGATTGGACCGTAGAGGAATGGAGTAAGGTCATCTTCCCTGACAAGTCACATTTTTGGCTTTGCTCAACACCTGTCATCTATCTCAAGACCTGAACTCCATTGAAAACCTCTGAAATTTGATCAAGAGGGAGATGCATGGTCACAAGCCATCAAACAACTCTGAGCAACTTAATTTTTGTGCCAGAAGTGATATTAAGTCACCCAACAGCAATGTAACAGACTGGTGGAGAGCATGCCAAGATGCATGAAAGCTGTGATTAAAAATCAAGGTTATTACACTAAATATTGATTTCTGAACTCTTCCTAAGTTAAAACATTAGTATTTTGTTGTTGAAAAATGTATATGAATTTGTTTTCTTTGCACTATTTGAGGTCTGAAAACAATTTATCATGTCATGGTAATGAAATTGGTACATAATAGCATATAGCCCACCATCAAAATTGATGTCCTGAACTGTTTAGACTAGTGTGCTAAAACCAACCTGAAAATGTCCACCTTTGCTATCAGTTTGCTTTATTTGCAAAGATACAGCATATAATTTATTTATATACAGTGAGGTGTTAACTAATAACCACTTCACCTGTTGCTCTCACAATAGGTTTAGACAACATGTTTATGATTTCCTGTGAAAACCACTTTTTTCCCTGGTCTTTCCTGTTGATCAGTGTTAAACAACATCCCAAAAAAATTGGGGCATAGTTGGAAAACGTTCATGGGACAAAAATGTAAACATGCTAGACAAGAGAAATCAGTCTAGCAGTAAGTGTTCCTTTGTGGAATTAAAAGCAACAGTCTGAAAACCAAACGGTCGCAGAAGATCCACCCATCTTTCTCATTTGCACAAATGTGTTTTATTATTTTCACATTTGGAAAATGATTTTGGTTACTTCACGAATAATACACTGTATGTTGATGTTCACAACAGGTGGTTTCTATTTTGGTACAGACATTTTTGACTTGGTTTTAATATTCTGACATTGCTCATGAATAAAACATTGTGCTCATCTTTGGGAACAAGCCATGATGAAAGTTGACAGGAGATTAGGGGTGCGTTGGCAAATTATCTTTGGGGTGGTTGTATAGATATTAATTTCATGCTAATTAATTAAATTACTACCATATGTATATTCTAACTAGTTGTTATTTTTAACCATAATTACCAAAATCAATATAACAATGGTTAAAAGGGACATACTATATGTGGTAAAAATAAAAACTAGATCATTTTTCACACTAACAATTTAATTTGACATTACTTTGAATATGTAATGTTACCACCAAAACGTCTGTATTCCATAGGATATATTTGCGCTTTTGAGAGAAAGTAGGCTTGAGAAACTCAACAGAACACAGAGGTACTAATTAACTCTTGAGCACAGGTGTATAGATAAGAACACACGTCCTGTCTATGCCTCCTGCTAGGAGTTGCCCATGTAACTGTCACAGGCTTGAGGGATAGGACCATTGACCATATGTTGGAACAACCCATACAAGGGTCATTTAGGCCTTTCTTATTGGAGGGTATTTGGCTGGGTTTGACCCTAGGCCGCCTCCCTTGTATTGTAAGTACTGTGGAATTTCCTGTATTCTTTGGAGAAGCACAAAGGAACATCAACGTCTCATGCTGAATAAAGATGGCTCTCCCCTGACTTTGGTTGCATAACTTTTGTTCTTGTGGACATCATTAGTATTTTATTTATTTTTATTGTATTTTGTGTCTTACTACATTTTACTCTGCAAATTTTTTTTTAGTCTGTGCACCCTTTGTACACCTTAATGACTTCTCTAAAATAAGTTTGCAAGCACACCACAATAACTTAATTAAATCTACTTTTCTAGTGTTAATTCCAGTATATAATTTACCCATCGATAATTTCTTTCCTCATGTAAGCCCTATTCCACAAAAAGACAGTCACTTCTGCGTCTTCTGTCCTCCTGTGTGATCAGAAGAACTACAGAACCTGTGTAAGCAGTCCATTTCCTGTCCTCTCCTTTATCTAGGCACCATAGACGTATGGTGGTGGAGTGGCTGAATGACCCATCCGAAGAGCTGGAGTTCATTGCAGAGATCTTGAGTCAGGACGCTAAGAACTACCACGCCTGGCAGCACAGACAGTGGGTGATCCAGGTAAGAGCCTCAACAACATGGCTGCATTTGTCACCAATTGTGTGTGTGTGTGTGTGTACGTACGCACCCACCCAGCCACACGTGTTGGCCACAGTTTAAGTGATGTCTAGGTCCATTGCTTTAACATATTGGGGGAAGAAGTACTGTTGTCTTGCACCTTCATGTTCTGATGTCATCATCCCGGGTCTGGAGGTCCTGGCGTCGTCCAGGGCCTGGAGGTCATGATGTGAATTGTTGATGTGCAAAGGGTGTGATCGAGCCCAGTTTGGCCGTGGTACACTAACAATAACCTGGCAATAAATATAATCATCTTATGACGTAGAGGCTTCATGTCCATCTACTGAAGACACAGAGTAGCATTCCATCTCTCACGGAAAGGAGGACACTAAAGATCTTGCGGCTTTTTGTCTGTTATTTGATTAACAGCCTTATCCCAAACTTCTGCTTGATGAGCAAAGCGTTGAACCCAGCACAACTAAGACTCAGTGGCCCAGTTTTGAATGTGTTATCAGTTCTAGATTTGTGGTAATTTAACCCAGTGGTGTTGATTTGCATATTTCATTTAGCATATCTATGTAAATGAAGTATAATTTGCATTCTGCAGCTGAACAGACTAGCTGTGACTCTGAAATGGACTGCATTGAACATATGACTGTGCAGTGTTTTGTCCTGCTGTTGTGATTGTATCAATTTCTGGTTTTGGAAATGATCTTGGATTTTTGTTGTTGAGAGAACTATGTCACTAGGGCTGTCTTCACAAAGGCAATTCCCATTGTGTAGACCATCAGCTCTGAAAAATGCCCCATGTGATCTGATAAAAGACCAATTACTAAAAAACATCATAAGATTTGAGCTGCTTTTGTAAACACTGCCTCGGAATTCGAAGAGGTTTTCAGAAAAATATTCTTTATGAGCAGTGGAACTGGGTGGTAAATCTGAATGGTGGTCACATGACCTGCTCTTGAATTATTGTTAGGGAAAGCCAGAAATATCTGTCACCCCCAAAAAATAATGTATTGTTCTTCAAGTGAAGCATAAGTTTGTATTATTCAACCGGAGCTGTACTAAATTACTGTGTATTGTTTAGGGCTACAACTAACAACTGTTTTGATAATCAATTAATCAGCTAATTATTATTAAATTCCATGATTTAATGCAAGTGGTTTATTGTACATCAAATGTTTTCTTCCTCATCTTGCACAATGTTCTTTTAATAACAACTTGATGCTACTAATAGAACAAATATAGAGGGTTTTATGAAGTGCAAATAGCAACAATTGATTTACAAATCTGTTTTACTCTTTTCTAAATTGCTTTGATAAATAATGAGCAATAAAAGAAACAATATAAAATTGTTGTTAAAATACCATTAATATGCTTTAACATGTTGGTATTCACCCAGAATTACACTTAGTAAGGAAGGATAGTAAGAAAAGATAAGACATTGCATAGATAACACAGCTTTTTTTAAAGCTGAAGGACAGTACACTGATATCCCTTGAATAAAATAAATTGAGGTTGACTGTGGATGCATTTTTGCTCCAAGTTTTTTTTAACCGATATCGCATAACCCATCAGATAAGCAACATGGGGAATGCTTAGTTTGCTCAATTGTATGTTAACTCCATGCACAAAAGTAGCCCACTGATTGTAGTGGCACTGCAGTGACTGTTACGTTAATGCACAAATTGACAAGCATTCGAGAAGAAGCTCTCTAAATAGCAGGCATTTGTTTTAGACTAGGGAATGGGGCTGAGCAGCATCTTTTTTTGTTTTATTTCCAGCTCTGTCCAACACAGACCCAGCTAATCAATAATTACATCTATTTTATTATCAACTTTATTGTTTTTGTATTGATTAGTTGTTGCGGCCATTGAATTGTTCACCAAGAGTACAAGCTGTGGGATTGAGGTGGAGTAGCCAATTGTCTGTTACTGTGTGTGGAAATTCATTACTAGAGGAGGATGTATCTTTCTCCAGGAATACAAGCTGTGGGACCACGAGTTGGAGTATGTGGAGCAGTTGTTGGAGGACGATGTAAGGAACAACTCAGCCTGGAACCAGAGGCACTATGTCATCTCCCACACGACAGGCTACTCGGACCCGGAAATACTCACCAGAGAAGTTCAGTAAGTACCAGAGAAGTGCGTTAGCGGTGTTTGTAATGACTGCGACAACAGCTGAATATACAAAATAGCAACTCCTAGCCACCGCATACATTTAGTGTCGATCCGGAAGGACCTGATATAAGGATTGATAAAAGGATTTGCTATAAGGAAACTTCAAGCCCGATTTCATCCTCTGCTTGGTTTGGAAAAATGGCCAAGAATGGGATTTGGAGTAGGCAGAGTGTCATTTTTCTATATCAGATGAAAGTGTATCTTCTCTTTTTTTCAAGGTACTGTCTGAAACAGATCAAGAAGGCTCCCCACAATGAAAGTGTGTGGAACTATTTGAAAGGGTAACGGTCTTATGAGATTCATTTAGTTTTATGGTTAACATTGTGGGAAAATAATGCCTGCACATTGCAGTTTCAGTCTTCCGCCAGCAGATGTCAGAACACCACTTTGTTGAATTTACCTGAATCAAGAAACTGCTTCTGCTTTTACACCCCTCTCGCCCTCTGTTTCCACCCAGGATTCTGCAGGATCGGGGCATTTCATCCCACCCAGGTCTCCTGGAGCAGATTCTGGAGCTCAAGGAGACCCACTGCTCACCCTATCTGCTGGGTTTCATGGTAGACAGCTACGAGGACTCCCTGGAAAACTCCTCAGTAGACCAGGAGGAAGTCCTCAGCAAGGCCCTGGAGGTGAGAACCAGCTTTGTGCCTGTCTGCCTTGAATGGCAGCTTAACGCCAGGTTTTACCTGTCTTGCAATATGCTACCTATGACGACTGAGCTCAGGCGTTTTATAGCAGAATGTCTCTTGAAATAGCTGTCCTCAGCGTGTGTACCAAGTGTGACGAAAACATCCCACCCACTAATTAAGCTAAGTGGAATGCGGCCAGTGAAGAGACTGAGACCTTGACATTTAATATATATGGATTTCTGATAATGGAACGCCACCGCCTGTGATTCTAAAGCACGCACATATCCGTAGTTGAAAACTTGTTTAGTGTCAACATTTTTAACATCTGATGTACAGGTACAACAATGACATGTCAAAGTCTGGCTTGTCCTGAAAATAAGTCTATTTTTGTTGCATTGTGATCAAAATAGGCTGCATAACACGCTCTTGAATGTACTCATGACTTTCATAATTCTATGCTCGCCAGAATTACAATCCGTTTGTCTGAAGTGCCCTGTGAAAGCCTGAGGCAGGCTGGAAATACATTTAGAGCATGTCAAGCATTTAGCGTTGTGTTGAAAATAGAGAAGCAGGAGAATCGGTCTCATCATAATCAGTGAGAGAAGCTACATTCTCCTACAGTGAAAATATGCAGGGTTCTATTTTCTTCCGCTGAGCCTCGGAAACATATTGACATTAGTGAAAAAATGAAATAAGCTGATATAATGTGGCAATAGCTAATAAGCAGCTTAAAATCCAAACAGTTGTTTGTTATTCTAATTCATTGTCCAGAATACACTTTTAATATATAGTCTTGCCGAAGAACTGTGGATTGGTTTATGCATCCAAATTCACGGACTTTCACTGACCTGAATAATTATTTATTTTCTCAAGCTTGTGTTTGTTGCACTTTAAATACCGATGCTAAAGCTGTACTGTCTTGATGAGCCAATATATCCCTAGCGTAACTCTGTATGATCTTTTTCTGAACATAACAAGCTTTCAAATTATGCACACCTGACCCAGACTGAGATGTTTAATAGAATTCTGTTGCATTGTGTGAACAACAACCGTAATTGTGCGATGGCAGGGGAAGCAAAGTTATGTTCTGAACAAGAAATGGTGTGCTTGGTTCAATTCCTCAACTGTAAAGCTTGGAATGAAAAGAAAGTGCCTCGTATTTGAAGACGCTTTTCTTGAGACATGAAAGTGGTGCGTGACCACTTGGAGATGTCATGCAGATCTCTCACTCAAATTAAAGGAAAAACTTAGTGTCACAGTAAGTTCTTGGGCCACCATGAGCTGCCAGAATAACTTAAATTAGCCTAATTTCTACGAGTCTCTGTAACTCCACTGGAGTTTACAGTTCATATACATTTTATTGCGAGCAACATATTGCAAAAAGGTTGGGACAGAGGCAACCAAAGACTGGAAAAGTTGTGTAATGCAAAATAAAAAACAAAACTTGGTGGAATATCACCCAACTAATTAGGTCAATTGGCAACAGGTCAGTAACATGTTTGAGGATTAAAAGACCATTTCAGAAACGTTAGTTCTGTCAGAAGCGGAAATGGGGAGGAGTTCAAAACTCTATGAAAGACTGCAAGTTAAATAGTGCAACAATTTTTAAGAATAATGTTTGTCAAAATAAATCTGCAAAGATTTTGGGGATATCATCGTGTACTGTACATAATATCATTAAAAGATTCTGAGAATCTGTCAGTCTCTGCATGGAAGGGACACGGCCGAAAACCAGTATTGGATGGCCGTGATCTTCGGCCCTCCGGTGACACTGCATTCTTAACAGGAATTGTAGTGGAAATCTCTGCATGGGTCCAGGAACACTTCCAAAAAGCATTGTCTGTGAACACAGTATGTCGCTGCATCCAGAAATGCAAGTTAAAACTAACATGCAAAGAAGAAACCATTTATAAACATGATCCAACAATGCAGCCGCCTTCTCTGGGTGAATAATCAAAATCTGAGGTTCTTTTTGGGAACCATGGGAGCCACATCTTCTGGACTAAAGAGCAGAGCGACCATCCGGCTTGTAATCAGTGCACTGTTCAAAAGCCAGCATCCATGATGGTATGGGGGGGGGGCAATAGTGCACATGGCATTGCGTGACTTCCGTGAAGGAACCATTAATGCTGAACAATATATACAGGTTTTGGAGCAAGATCTGCTGCCATACAGATGGCATCTTTTTCAGTGAAGGCCTTGTTTAATTCTGCAAGAAAATGCCAAACCACATTCTGCAAATATTACAACAGCATGGCTTGGTCGTAAAAGAGTACGGGTGCCAAACTGGCTTTGTGCAGTCCAGACCTGTAATCCATTCAAAAACATTTTGCACATTATGAAATAAATAATTGAGCAGCTGAAATCCTATAGATCAAGCAAGAATGGGAATATATTTCAGTTTCAAAACTTAAGCAATTGGTCCCCCCAGGTCCCAAACAGAGATTTTAAAAAATGGTATTGCAACACTGTGGTACACATGCCCCTGTCCTAACCATTTTTAGATGTGTTGCTGACATCAAATTCTAAATGGGCATCTGTTTATCCAGAAATAATAAAATGTCTCAGTTCCAACATTTGATATGTTTTTCTGGTACGATTTTCAATTATACATAGGGATAAATTATTTGCTTGTCATTGCATTTTGTCTTTATTTGCATTTCACACAGGCAGCGTCCCATCATTTTTGGAAACAGGGTTGTAGGAGGTCATAGTTCGCCGTGCTCAAGCTTTATAGATTGTTTTAATACCGGCACAAAATATATGCTATACATCATGGTTTATATAGGTTTTTGACTTCTACACATGTCTCAGTAGTGGGTGTTTAAACCTCATGCAGGCACTTATGAGTCCGGTGTGGCTAACTTGAATGCATTCAATGTAGCTCAAACCCTAGAAAACCCTCCCTCTTGCGAGCCAACAGATTTGTTTCTATGTATTTATATATGTTGTCTGTTGCCCGCACTGATGACACAGTCACGCATTGGGTGCTGAGTTGGGTTAGCTTCGAACTGCTTGGTTTGTGCTGTGCTGCATTATGTTTTAATGAATGACTTTATATAGTTCAATACGCTACGCGCACGCTATTTGCTCGTGCAAGTCGCTGAATCTCTGGCGAGCTTAGCATTCCACAGCGAGCACACTTGCAGTATAGGGGAAACATTAGTCTCTGAAAATATAACTACATTTTTCATATTTGTATGACTCCAGGTCAATGATTTGCCAGGTCAATGATTTGTCAGTGTTCAAATAGCAATTTACGATATGCATGTATCACTCACCCGTGATCCTAACGAACTCTGAAACCTTCCCTGCATACATTTTTTTTATTATATCTCAATATGAAGCCAGCGAAGCATCATAAATAATGGGGAAATCGGTCACTGCATTTATGTTTGTCATCAGTTTTTAGCTAGCGAGTAGAAAAGATAAGGGACTTAAAGATGCAGAGAACATCTGCTCTGCCATTGGTAGTTGCCGAACTCTGTCACTGCCCGCTCGGTGGGAGATTTTGTCTCGGAGGAGAGTAGGTCTGCAGTCGCGGTGATTTGCTGGCTCTCGTTGGAAATTAATGGGAGCGTGCCTCTTTGTAGCGCTTGCGTGCTGAGTGTGCACGTAGATTTAGAGATCCACGGCAAAAAATTAGCTTTGTTCACAGAGGAAGCAAAATGACAGTAACGGAACAAATTAATGTAATTAATCCAAATGGAATGATGCAAAATTTAGGCTATATATAAATAAACAGGAAATGTACTCAAGGTAACTAACAGCCTAAATTGTCTGCTAACTTGTGTTGTTATTAGGCCTTCTGATAGTGCGTACTGATTGTGACTCTATTTAACGTTGTACAAACAGGGAGACATTTGGGAGCCCAATAGTTTCACAGTTTTCCATTACTTTTGGTGATTAAAAGGTCTAAAACAATGTACATCTAAATGTAACAGTTTTTTACCCAAAGTTTATATATATGTAATTGCAGTGCATGAAGAAAGTTGTACTTTCTTTCGTGATTTTTATTAATTTATTTTTACCTTTTCAGGGAATGTCGGTTTATGCCCTTATCTCTGTTTGGGATAATAATCACATTTTATCATTGAGATTTCCCTATAGTAGTGATGTATATATTTTACTCTAATCTAACTGTTAAGTTTACTGACAACATATTCTTTTTTTCAGGCTTATGGACAAACATATATATTTTGAAACAGATGGTGGAAGAAGTCAAATTAGTTTTTTCCAAAGTGGATATCTGCACTCAGCTGAAATGGTCTTTTAGATCAGTGCTTCTCAAGCCATTTCCTGTACAATCTCAAGGGAGAGCACCCTTTTCCTCTAGCCCAGATGTAGTACACATGATTCATCTGAACACAAAGAAAAGCTCTTGATGAGCTCAATCAAATGCACTACTACTCATTATGAACCAAAACGTGCACATCTCATCTTGGGGATCTCCCAGGAAAACATTGTACTGCTGGTGTCGATTCTGAAAAACTTGGCAACAATATGTGTAGAATGGGAATGGAGTCATTTACCATAGCTGAGACATTTTCTTCCTTTGTTCAACTTGAGTGTAAAACATTGACTCCGAGTCAATCATTATAGAGGAACCCGTTCACCAAGAGTTCAAGACTGAGGAACAGGGAAAATCAGTCGGAATTATTCAACGTGTCCTCTTGTCGGGGAAAAAGGCATTCTGTTAACGCACTGATTTTCCAGCATGCTTGTCAAAGTCTCAAATGACAGTCTACCTGG
This sequence comes from Esox niger, assembly GCA_016801105.1. NCBI lineage: Eukaryota > Metazoa > Chordata > Actinopteri > Esociformes > Esocidae > Esox > Esox niger. The sequence goes on from JACXGJ010000386.1 coordinate 66,567, forward strand.
CAGTTTGAGGGACAGTTGTATATGTCGCTTCTATTTTCGGCAACTAAATGCTCAGATGTGCATGGCCACTGAGTCAGATTTAATTAGGTTTCTTGGGAGGTGTTTCTTTTTCAGTTTTCAGTTTTTTTTTTAGCTACTGCTATTTTTAGTTCTAGAAAAAGAAACCTCCCAATATTCTAAGCTCATTATCATCACCGTGCCATTCTCAGAAAGGAAAGGTACTGCAGGAGTTTGGATTCATGACTTGATTTCCAGCTCATCGTGAAAGCATGGGGCAGGAAGAGATCACTTCACCTGGTTGCTAAAAGGCTAATATCTAATACACTCTTGAATATTTCATTTTTTATATTCTTGAAATGCATTTTTCTCATCGCTAAATCAACCTTGTGAGGTGTAAAGGTGTGTTCAGCTGGTAATGGATAAAAATAACCTGGTTATTCTTATTTGTTTTTATACTGTATATTTTCACATGTTGAAAATACACATTTTGATTTATTACATATTACAGTCAAAAGATACGAGCAGTGGCCCAGATTCCAAGCAATTGCTGTAGGAGTTGGACCACGCCAGCCCATGATCAGGTTATACCATTTATAAACATCCAAGTGTCAGGACATTGACAGTTAAGTTCAGAACACTTGGGTTGAAAGAACTGCCATTTAGGATCGGCATATGTCTTTTTCTCTAGTTATAGTCTGCGTAGCAAACACTTAAAACCTCGGTCTTGATCCTGCAACAGCCCTAACTCTCCCCCTGTCTGTCTGTATGTCCCTTTTCCTCCATCACCACCTGTTCCCTTCCCAGCTATGTGAGCTCCTGGCCCTGGAGAAGGACACCATCCGGAAGGAGTACTGGAGCTATGTGGGCCGGTCCCTGCAGGCCAAATACAGCCCGAGCGCCACCAGTAGTGCCTCGGGCACCGACCGGGCGTCTGCCTCTGGCTCCGTTCAGCAAGAGACCACCTGCAGCAGCTGAGACGGAAACATTTCTGCAAAACCAGCCCAACAGGAGTTGAGTGAGCATTTGCTTTCATCCAGCCTGAGTTAGTTTGGCAATAGCACAGCATTACCACATTGGTAGAGTATGAAAAACAAATAAAAAATGTAACAAAAGAAACGATCTTCGCTTACTATAATGATGGGGAACTTGCTCTAGATAAGTGTCGCGACTCTGGGTCAGACCTTCACCTGGATTTCAAGATATGGATGCCTGTTTATGTTGTGTTGTGTTGTGTTATCGTGTGTAGCCGTCGGTGAGCTAGGTTGGGTGTTAATGGAGTGAGCGTGGTAGCGTGAGTGTTACTACCGTCAGTGTTGGCTATCTGCTCATACTGTATCTAAAGGAACAATGCTTGCTTTGGACATCTTCTGCCACACAGTACACTGGGACATTTGTATGGAGCACTGTAGCTAAGAAGACGTGTTGCTTCTTCTTGCCTATAAGCCGTTAACAAATCTCTGTGTAGATTTACATTGCTGTCATTGCCAAAACACTGTATAACCGAACTCTGCACTTCTGTAGGCTACAGAGTCTTTTGTATGCTAGGACTAATTATATAATGATAGTAAACAAGGATGTGTTGCTCGTGTCTATTTTCTCTCAGTTCTAACTCAACAACATACATTTTAACAATTTCTTTCATCCCTCCCAGTTTAGTTGTTTTTGTTCACTCTATTTTATCTTAATGGCCTGTGTTGGGAGTTGAGGCAGTAATACTCTCATTTGGATTCGCTCCTCCTAACGAGGGAGCAAATGACGAAAATGCACCCGCAGAACTACCATTTCACTGAATGCACCGTATGCACTGTATGCATGATCCATTCGCAATAGCTTCCACAAATGTATTCAGGGCCCCATACTGGTTAACTGTTATTTATTTAAATTTTTGTCAGCTGTCATATCCAAGAGGTTAGGATGGGAAAAGGCATATCATAAATCACAGGCTTAAAGAGTCTAATTACAATTACATGGACAGGCTGGTGTGGGTGTATAGCTTCCGGGGCTTTCTAGTTGATTGATTCCCAAGCCATTGCATCAAAAGCTCTAAAATACTGTTGCATCAGGATATTGACTCACACTTGGCCATTTTGTTGTTAGATTATCTCTGTTGTGTACTTTGACATAGGACCTCCAAACATGAGTGGCTGTATTTTCTAGTCAAACATGCAACAATAAAGAAGTCTAGATTTGAAAATGGATTGTTTCAGAAGGCCATCTCAGGAAGATCAAGTCATGACAAGAAGTAAAGGATTTGCCTCTGAAATGGTTAACTGCAGATGGTTCCAATCTGTAATATTGGAAGGACGACCCATAGTAGGAACATAAGCATAGTTGTGTGTGGCTTTCACAGTGCTAAGTGGAAAGAAGGCTAATACTGGTATGTTGCATAGTAGTTGGAGGACCTCCATTTGCATTGCAACTATGCAAGGTAATAAGGACATAACAGGTAAGTAAAGGGGATAGGTATATAACTGTCAAATTCAGACCATTACTAGCAGCCATGACATGAACGTGTGTGGAAAGAACAATGAATATCGAAGGAACCGGTAGGTGCATTCGAAAAACATATTATATAACCAGTTAAAAACGTTTGAAAAGGAAGAAGGCTAATATTGAATTGCATTTTAATACTAAAAGAGCATTGCAGTAAAACACTGTGTGCAGTTTTACATACGGAGGAATTTAAACATTGATTTGTGCTGAAATAACAGTAATGTCAGGAAATAAATGTAGTTAAGGAGTGCAACATCAGCTGTTGATGGGTAACTGACACATTCTGACATTGTAACGGTTTTCATTCTGTATTCTTTCATGGAACTTTCCTTACAATTTCCTTGTTATTTCAGCATGAAAGACAGATTGGCAACTACCATGACCTTACCTGTTGCCATCTCATTTACAAAGATTTTACCCTACAACTTTGATAGCAGTTATCCACTATTTTATGCAGAAACATGCTATAGTTGTCATGTTGTTACCAGTTATTTCCTCTTAAATGTCTATGTTAATTCCTGGAAATAATCTAGTTATTACCATCCTGCCCAATTAAGTGCTACTGAGATAAGTTCGGTAATTAACCATTTAAAAATACTACCACCTGTTATTAACCATTTAGAAGTACACTAGATGTGTATTAGAGGAATCCTCATGCATCATTAGTTTTTTTTTTTTCTTGAAACCTTTCAGAATTTTGGCTGTGATCATCTGGTAGGTTTTATGAATTGATCCACATTCCAAAACCCTATTCTCCTGTTGAACTTCTATAACTTGTTTGCAATAGATTAATAAATAATTAAATTCATTTTAATGCATAATCCCCTTTATAACTCATTTGAAGATGTGACCTTATTAAGTGTTATTTAAAACCTGTTCGGGGGGGTTATTTATAAAACTGTGCGTAGCATTTACGTGATAATGTTGCGTACGAAAGAAGCGCAGAAAGTCCGTACGCACAAAAATATTGGGATTTATAAAACAGTGCGCTCGCACATCCCACGTCGGTTTTCTTTTATAAATCACAACCCACTCGAAATGTAGCGCACTTGTGCGATTGTCTTGTCCCACCCGATTAACGCCCATAATTGCCTAGGAATGGTCACTGAAACGCCCTGATTAATATTAATCGATACTGACTCCATGACTCCAGTGACGGCAAATCTCAACAGAAAACCTAAGAAAAGGAATTTCACCGAGTGTGAAATTGAAGTTCTTGTAAGGTAGTTGAACATCGAAAAAATGTATTGTGTGGACACAGTGTGGGCATTATAATGCCAGAAAGGCGTTCGAGTTTTTGCATGTGTCGAACGCTGTGAATGCGGCAGGTTCAGAAGGTCGGACCATCCCAGAAATGAAAAAGAAGTGATGTGACATTAAAGTTTAGGCCAAAACGTGTTTGTGCTACAGTCGGAGGAAAAGGGGCACCGGAGCTCAACGACTTGCTCGTTTTATTCGATCTCTCCGAATTCTTCCATTCGCAAAATCTTCCAACAATGCCAAAGCTGCCATTGTGCGTCATTGCGCATTGCCATTGCATGCCTTTTTATACCCACCTATTTTATTGTAAACGCTACCCAATATTCGAACATCTTTAGGTGTTGTAATTGCACTGATTGTTATTGACAATGACAGGGCCATTATCGCATTGACAGTTATGCGCAACTTTAATGTGATGACAACCAATGAAACTGCATTCGTATCTGCCCGACTGAGGCAACAGCATCCGTTTGAACGTAATTTGGCCTCATGTTCGCCTTATTCATGATAATTAATTTCAAGACATGCAAGAATATCGAATATCATTCCCAATTAACCTGTAGTATTTGAGAGATTATTTTTCATCGACAATATTTTTGCGTTTGTGTTTATTGGAAATCATATTTTTTGTGTTTAAGTTCCAGGGTACTCTTCATATGCAATACGTTAGAGGTTATTATTTGATTTAATTTTCCGCAATGTTGTTCATTTGAAGGATTTTCTCGAGTTTCATTCTTCTGCCAACATAGTCGCAGTTTCCTATTTCTAGATTTTTTGTGCGTACGCATGGGTCAAAGTGCGCGTGGAGGACGCACATTCTCACGTTTAGTTTTTATAAATCCTAGAAACATTCTTTTGTGCGTACGCAACGTTTATAAATGAGGCCCCAGGATATTAGAGATCAATGAAAGAAGTCCTCATGCTGTCTTTTATATAGTTGTTTCATAATCACTGTATGACTAATGCATTTTATTTGTGTATGTTCTGTATACGCAGTATCTCCACAGTATACTCTCAGTAGACATCTTTGGTGCTTGATGATTAGTCTGAGTGTGGGATCAGTAAACTAATTTAATGATATTTACATACCACCACCCTAATTGGCTGTAAGTATGATCTAGAGCCCGCCTCTGATCCAACTGAATGATCTAATAATATCAAATCAGCATTGGAACATGCAGGCTAATATCTTGCACTATAACCCACACTGATGACAGTCTTTGAGTCCAACATATCTCAGGTGTTTCAAACTACATGATCTGTGCTCTTCTCCATGCTGATTTAATTAGACTACAAGTCCATTTGCAGTCTTATATTTTATACCATCAATGTATGTATAATAATTCCCTATGTGTGCATGTTTAAAAAGAAAATCCAGCAGCCACACATCGTTTTTCATAATCAACATAATTGTGCAAGATTTGGCCGTCAAAATTCTCAGTCTGATCATGTGGGCATGAGGAACCCGATTTGAAGTTACAGTGAGGGGCAAAAAAGTATTTGATGGCCTGCTGATTTTGTACATTTGCCCAGTGACAAAGAAATGATCGGTCTAATTTTAATGGTAGGTTTATTTGAGAGACAGAACAACAAAACAATCCAGAAAAATGCATGTCAAAATGTTATGAATTGATTTGCATTTTAATGAGGGGAAAAAGTATTTGACCGCTCTGTAAAATGACTTAGTACATTTTGGCAATCAGGGGTCAGATGTTTCTTGTCGTTTGCCACCAGGTTTGCACACATCTCAGGAGGGATTTTATCCCACTTTTCTTGGCAGATCTTCTCCAAGTCATTAAGGTTTTGAGGATAATGTTTGGCAACTCGAACCTTTAGCTCCCTCCACAGATTTTCTGTGGGATTAAGGTCTGTAGACCTTAATGTCCTTCTTCTTGAGCCACTCCTTTGTTGCCTTGGCTGTGTGTTTTCGGTCATTGTCATGCTGGAATACCCATTCATGACCCATTTTCAGTGCACTGGCTGAGGGAAGAAGGTTCTCACCCAAGATTTGACGGTACTTTGATGCGGTGAAGCTGTCCTGTCCCCTTAGCAGAAAAACACCCCCAAAGCATAATGTCTCCACCTCCATGTTTGACGGTGGGGATGGTGTTCTTGGGGTTACAGGCAGCATTCCTCCTCCAAACACGGCGAAATGAGTTGATGCCAAAGATATAAAACTATTTTTTTCTTCACCTGACCACAACACTTTCAACCAGTTCTCCTCTGAATCATTCAGATGTTAATTGGCAAATTTCAGATGACCCTGTACATATGCTTTCTAGAGCAAGGGGAACTTGCGGGTGCTGCAGGATTTCAGTCCTTCACAACATAGTGTGTTACCAGTAGTTTTTTTGGTGACTATGGTCCCAGCTGCCTTGAGATGATTGACAAGATCCTCCCGTGTAGTTCTGGGCTGATTCCTCACTGTTCTCATAATCATTGCAACTCTACAAGGTGAGCTCTTGCATGGAGGCCCAGACCGAGGGAGATTGACAGTCCTTTTGTGTTTCTTCCATTTGCAAATAATTGCACCAACTGTTGTCACCTTACCAAGCTGCTTGGCGAAGGTCTTGTAGCCCATTTCAGCCTTGTGTTGGTCTACATTCTTGTCCTTGACATCCTTGGACAGCTCTTTGGTCTTGGCCATGGTGGAGAGTTTGGAATCTGATTGATTGATTGCTTCTGGGGACAGGTGTCTTCTATACAGGTAACACGCCGAGATTAGGAGGACTCCTTTGAAGAGTGTTTTCTTAATCTCAGCTCGTTACCTGTATAAAAGACACCTGCGAGCCAGAAATCTTTCTGATTGCGAGGGGATGAAATACATATTTCCTTCATTAAAATGCAAATCAATTTATAACATTGATTGACATGCATTTTTCTGGATTTGTTTTGTTGTTATTCTGTCTCTCACTGTTCAAATAAATTGACCATTACAATTATAGACTGACAATTTCTTTGTCAGTTGGCAAATGTACAAAGTCAGCAAGGGATCAAATATTTTTCTCCCTCACTGTATTTATCTATGCAGCCCTGCTTTCCGGGTGGAATGGTCTATCATATCAACTTTGTGACATTACATTTTGGTCAAAAAAATCTTAATAAAATTATTCTAAATGTCTGTTATTTAGATTTAATAGTGTGTAAAAACAAGTCAATTAACTATTTAGCTAATTTTTATTTTATTATTTAGGTACACTCAACACAGCCAAGCCAATGGTTTACAATGCAGTAGAATGACAGTAACGAAACAAATGTTGATAAAAATTTTAGCCTAGGATTTTAACTGTTCACAGTGCATATTCCAATTCATTATATGTGGTGAGTGGTAGTTTACATGTTTTCACATTGTTGTCACATCACAATTGTCTGATTCTTACTGTTATCCTTTTAAATATGCATTCTGGAAACTTGAGCACACCACAACTGTATGATATACTAAGAATGAGTACAAAAGGATTCGGAACCTATAGGGAATCACATGTCAGTGTTTACTGGTACTGATCAACCAAAGTGTTACATGATGACAGAAGTATATATTTTTTAATACCATTACAAATGAGAACTGAAATGATTCCTTCCCTTGGCTTTAATACATTCAAATCTCACTGAGATTACCTTCTCCACAGAAAAAACATGATGGTGACAGCATCATGTCATGGGAATGCTTGTCATCAGCAAGAACTGGGAAAGGTGTCATGACTGACATTAAGATAGATTGAGCAACATATACGAAGTTCCTGGAGGAAAAAAACACTGTATGGCCAGAAGTATGAGGACAGCCGACCTTCACATATATATGAGCTTGTTGGACATCCTATTCTAAAACCAGGCGTATTTAATATGGAGTTGCCCCCCAGTCCATTTTCTGAGAAAGCTTTCCACAAGATTTGGACTGTCTGTGGGAAATGTTTGCCCATTCTGCCAAAAATGTATGAAGTCCGGTACTGATGTTGGATGAGAAGGCATGTCATGCAGTCGCTGTTCCAATTCATCCCAAAGATGTTCAGTGTGCACTATTTCTTATACCTTTATTTCAAAAATGAGCACAGACTGAGACCAAGGTCTCTTACAGCTGGCCCCTGCATATACATGTTTACATATACAGTTTAGGCACAATGACTAAGAACTTACACAAAACAAACAAAAAATTATCACAGATTGTAATATTTACACAAGGTGATTCCCTTGATGTCACAAGATCTTTCATTACCCGAAGTCGTTACAAGCAATACAAAAATATATATTTTTTTAAATGGGCAAAGAGTACAAGTCTCAAGTTTAAGATTTGTCTGCAGGCTATTCCATAAGCAAGGAGCATAATAGGAAAAGGCAACCATACACAACTCTGTAGAAATCACAGGGGCCTCAAATGTAATTCCTGCTTGAAACCTGATTTTATGAGTTATAATTCTAATGTTGATTAGTGATGATAAATATGAAGGTATGTTTTTCAGAAGTGCTTTATAGACAAACATAAGAACATGTTGTTTCTACCATTAAGGTAAACATTTATGAAAAGAAGAACAATGCTAAAACTGGGTGCATTTTATAGTTTGCCGACAACAGCACTGAGTGATAAAGGTCATGGATAAAGACTTGCACTGCCAAACTTTTTGTTTCTTTTTAGAATTATATGGGGGTCAGTTTTTTTTTTTTAAGTGTCACCCCTACTACTGATACTTGCAAATACCCATCCCTACTACTGCATGTAACTTTTACGATTCAATACATTACGATCTATCACGATATCAAAGCTGAATCACGATACTCATTGAAGTGCTAAAACCTCAAATAATATTAGGCTACATACTCAATTTGAACCACTCAATTTGAAATTAGATATCAATTCTTAATCGAACCCTTTAGACCCCAATATAGTTCTAGAATGCTGCTGTTGATTACTGAAAATTCTGAAAACAAAAATTTTCTCGCACATTTCAAACAAAGAGAAATAGCAGAAAAGCCAAAACCAAATTACAAATACAATTTAACTTTGTTTTAAAGAACACATATTTTTCTTTCATTTGACAATACATTAATGTAACTTGGAATAATATAATTTGTTTTCTCCCATTAACAATCAATAGAAAGAACGTCAAAGTTTGCATAAAACTATATATTGCGACGGGATTTAGCCAGTAGTCAAATTGGATCGGTACACCTAATGTGAAGTAAGCTCAAGGCAAATCAAGACATACACGTTTTTATAAATGATCATGGGAAGTAGGTGGCGTAGAACTTTAGGCAGATGCAGGTACATCATCGCGATCAAACTTTATTTTAGTCGGATAGACGAAACAAACTGACCATTAGACTATTATTTTGCAATGACAATCACAGCCCCCCTACTTAAATCCTTTTGAAAACCTATAGGGTGTCCACTTGTGAGGACCAATAACTCTGAATGGTCTAGAAGTGTTTCTGTGTTAAGGAATGTTCTCAAATCTCTTCCTGCGTTTTCCCACCTTATCATGAAATGACTCAGAGCTGTTACCTTGGCAAAGAGAAGGTGCTACCTACACTATATGTTACTATAAAAGCCTCTTACTCATTCAATAGGAAATGTTCTGAACTATGCCAGGGCTTAAATTATGTTATTATTAATCACAGGTATTTTCTGAATGACAGATTTTTTAAAAAGATAACAGATGTGAAATGAAATATTGATTGTCAAAATATTTCAGCATATGTGAGATGTGGCACAACTCTATTCATCACCATTCGCTTTCTGCTTCCTGGTTATGCCAGAACGCTGCTTCAAGTTACAGCAGAAATGCTAAACTCAGCTGTCTACTGCTTACCTAATGATTTGACTGTCTCCCTCGCCCTTATTCTCCAGAATACATTTACCATGTACATTTGAACTTTTACAAATTGAAGAGGTTTACTGTTCACAAATCTGAGATTTGTATGGCCATGCTACTTGGTGCACATTTTCTGAACGTTTACTTGGCTAGTTAATTAGGAATACAATATTTCTCCAAATTATGGAGACAAAGTGTAACTATTATATTTGAATGCTGATTCATATAAATCTTGCTGACCTCATGTGTTGTTTCACAGTTTGAGAGGTTTGTGTGCATGTTTTCAATAAATAAGTCGTATAGTACTCAACAAGGCAATCATAACCTTTGAACGTCAGCTGGTGGGATTTGTTTTTCTTTAGCAATAAATTTCATTACGGGTGTCTAGTGGTTTGAGCATTGGACAAGTAATTGAAAGGTTGTTAGATTTAATCCCCAAGCCTGCATGGACAAAAATATCTGTAATTTTTTACTTAAGTAGGCAGTTAACCCACATTTATCTCAGATCTTTTCTACAAATGAGAATGTGTTCTCAGTCACATGATTCTCCAATGGAGACACCAAAAATCATAATGTTCACCCATGTTTTTAAGAGTGAAACCATAACCCTTTGTGCATGACAGCTAGGCTTCATTTAGCAGACTGTGAGTAATGTTGACTGAACCAGTTGTCTTAAAGATAAGGAGTAGGTTAATTACAATTTTTATCTTGCAAGATTGCCAGAAAATGTAGCTCTTGTTGCCAGGAGCATATTAACTTTAGGTCAACACAGCTTAAACACAACAGTTCATGAAAGTATTTTAATGTAGGATATCCTGAACATGTATTTTATGTACATCACCCAGTAGTGTTATAGATCAGTTATTCCCAATCCTTTTCATTAATTGTACTACTGGTACTACCGATAGAATTTTGCTCTTTGGAGTACACCCAAAGAACCCCTTAATGTTATTTCACTAGTAAGCCTATGGTGTCATTAGTGATTTCAAGTAACCCCAGGGGTCCTAGTTCCCCTGGTTGGGAACCACTGTTGTAGATGATTGATACAGAATTTGATGGTAGGTGATATCATGTACTTGATATCTAAGTGTTGGTTTGGTAGTGACTCTAGAGCTCAAACAGTTCGAGTTGATGATTCTATAGCGATGCAGTGCACCTTTGAGAGATAGTGTCCAGTAGACGACTGCATCAGGATGCCTACTGGCTGAGTTGCTGAAACAGGGAAAACCACCACAGACCCACTAACTGTACTGCCTGCGTTGAGTTCAGTGGCGGCCTAAGCCGAATTGAAAATGAATGGGTTGTCCCGCGCACCGCTGTCTGTTACTGTCTTCACAGCATAAAGCACTATATTACCATACCCTAATGCATTACAGACTACCTCTTGACTGCAATTAACATATGACGCAGACCCATTGTGTAGATACCCTGTACAGTCATCCAGTCACATCAGTATTTAAGGGACATTAATAATCGAGCAGAACTTAATCACACCTCATAAAGGCCAGGCTGTCAAGAGACGGGCCAGAACAACCGCCTGACATACTTTAGCACAAGCAGCGCTCATTAGCAGGATCACAGGCTACGTCCGATGATCACAGGCACCGATCACTACCACGGGCGCCATGATTGCATCATCATAATCCCAATGCGATGGCTGCCTGCCAGTGCGGCTCTTGGTAGGCTGGGCACGCGGAGGGGAGGGGGGCGGTTGTTACAGGACTGCACAGGCGAGCTGGGTAACTTGGTCCATTAGTGTGCTAATGGATGTGTGTGGTGGTGGCGGGGCACTTACCAGCAGGGAGGAAGCATGGCATCAATCAATGCTCTATCTATCGGTGAGGCATGCACGCCCGGCTAATGTCTGAACCGGAGGTTGGAGTTCGCAGCCGAATGCACTCGAGGAGTTTTGACAAGAGCGCTAACGCATTGTCTGCTTGAGTACACTGCGTAAACTGCAAGGTGCCCATTTTGCGATGGTATTAAGCAGTGCGACTTTACCCAAGCCAATCAAACATGCATATCTCAGGCCTGGCACCTTGCAGTGATTAAAATGCATGACTGCGAAACCCGATTGTCCTCATCCTCAGACGCGGCTCTCTGAGACATTGACCAGCCGCCGGTAGCAAAGCAAAACAATAGAGCGCTTTTACAATGGACTAAGACCCGATATAAAACTGATGAATAGAAATCATTATCTGTTTAGTCCTGCAAACAACTCACCACTCTCTCTGACGCACTCACACAAGAACACAAACACGCACTTGTAGTGCTATACTTGAGAGGAACAGTAGGGAGTAACAATTC
>JACXGJ010000386.1:78533-132251 GCA_016801105.1 Esox niger
CCCTACCTACATACACACAACCCTCAACTGGACAAATCCACCCCCCCCCCCCACACACACACACACACACAAACACACACACACACACAGCCATCCTACTCCTTGCTACAGCCACATCTCTACCCAAAGTGTTTCTGATTTTTCTGTCCACCCTCTTCGTATAACAATGTCACGGCACAGGTTGGAGCCCAGGCTATTAGCCCCATGTCTGTATCCTCCAGTTTTCCGGGGAGGCTAGGATTGGCTCTGGTGCTGACAACTCCATTACATGGGCCCTCTCCACTCTCTGTCTCCCCTTAAGCATCTCATTCTCATGACCAGACATTCTGGGACTCACACCAGGGCATCTCAATACATGTCTATGTCTTTCCTCTGTAATGGATTTAGACTGTATAGGTTCTCTCTATCTACTTCAATCCCCTAACAACTTCAGGTCGAAGGCATCTTTATCTCTGCTGCTTTTTTATATCCCTTATCCTGGTTTTCTCATACTCCCCCCAGCTCATTTCAGTCGATGTGTTCCTGGGTGAACCCCTCTTTTCTCTGTTGATATGAGATGGCACGGTTCATAGCCTCGTCAGGACTGAGGCTACTCAACATTTATGAAAGAGCGACGGTCGCCTCCATGTTGACATCTGGAGTGGCCCGATATGCATTTCTAAATGAGCAACACAGCAGAGAAGGGGTTGTGGGAAGCGTTTTTACCTCCTAAGCAAAGCAATAAGGAAATCCTCGACAGATGCATTACAGTATCCACTGGGGACTTAGCAAATGGACGGTGGGGAAAGGAAAAAGGTCTAAATACATTAAGATCTTAGGGGCAGGCATTGATTTCTGGGTTTGTCGATCCGTAACGTTCCTAACGTGTCATGCTCAGACTGAAGTGGTACTCTAAGTGGGCCATTCCACACAAAGGTCAACCTGAGCATAACGAATTATATTTATAATTCAATGTTTTGGTAGAAAACTATTTTTTAATATATAAAACATGCACCTTTCACAGTCGTCTTGAAACTTTCTCTGTAAAGCCAACTTTTATCAAGGTTTTACATGGTCTATATTTGGTTTCTTGTGAGTTTACTTTTTAACATTGTGATATCCATAAAATCCATAAGCAGTCTAGATTTGATGTATAATCATTAAGCATCAGAAGATTGTACATTCACATTTTGTTTGGTTGTCCTGATGTACTTGTCAGAGTTCAACCTATTTTTGATACAGGAAAGAATATTGTCTAAAAGGTTTCACATGGCAGTTGTGTGAGACAATCTGTCTCTATTCATTGGCTGTTTATTTCCTTTACAAATTAAAGCCACAAAGCATTTTCAGACTTGGCTCATTAGCATATTTTGTTATAATTTTTTTATGAATTATAATGTAAAAACAGATAATTGCTATTTAAATTAGATTGACAATTGTTAATTTCTGTATATAAATCAATAAACTTAAATATGAATGCTGTCAAATGATTGAAATAATCAAATAATCTTCTGTATTTAATTGCAATTAATCAACATTTTTGAACACATTTCAGAGTAAATTCAAATTTCGCCCTAAATGAATTTTTATGGGATTAGAAACCCATGAATTTTGTTCGAGATATATTTTTTTATTTTAAACTATGAATAGTGCTTGACATGAAATTAAATAAGTGCAGGTGCTGTCTTTTTCCAAGTTTGTACATTAGACCAGTGTGTCACAGGTCACGGCTCTTATTTTATCCCCTCAAATGACCACAACAGCAGGCATTTGTACACCATGTAAATCTACATTGAACGTTGCTGGTTTCTGATCCTATAGTTTTACCATCTCCAATCAGTGTGCTCTTGATCAAGGTACCAAGTAAAAGAACTATTATGGCTACAGTATAAAACACTGTTTTGTGAAGAGGTGCTAAGTGTGCAGGCATTTGATTCAACACTGAATCAACACTGAATTAAACCTAAGCTTTTGAAGGTGTTGTCCATTGATGGTTAGGCTAAAATGTGGTAAGAATAGGGCTCTGGGGTTTGGGGGGGCTGCAAACACTAGATTTGCTGATGGAGGGTTTGCCATAACCAAATACTTTTTAAAATGATACCGAAATTCAACCAAATGCATAAGATAGGGAATATCTATCTAAATGCAAAGGCAAAAGGTAAGCAAGGTGGCCAGAAATGTTTATGTTTAAATATTGGTATGTTACCATGCTATAGGCAAGGTGTTAGCAGGTGGATTTGCACACACAGCGTCTTGGGGAAAAGTTGAAGAATGTCAGTGGTAGACAGAGATGGAGGTTTTATCAAGTGGCCTGCTCAACCAGAAAGTCTACATCAGAATCCTTACATGCGAGAAGGAACACAATAGCCAGCATTCTACCTCAATTAAGCTCATAAGCACCCAAGTTGCAATACATTTTTTAGAAATTGAAGGAATTTTTTCCCAAAAAAATCTAGTCTATTTCATGTTGTGTATACAGTACATTTAGCTTAATTTTTTACACATGCCAAAGTCAATTACAGTCACCTAAAATGTTCTGCAGATCAACACCAAAAGTGTTATAGAGAGGACAAATGAGAAATGTCAACATTTTGCTAACAAAATAATATCTGCAATGCTGGAAACAGATATGCTGTTTAAGCAGGGTTATTTTGCATGAGTTGATGTAGGGCTTTGTCCATGTTATGGTTGCTATTTTATGGTTGCTACTCTTAATGGTATAACTGCTGGATGTGAAGAATATAAAAAGAATATTGCTTCAATGAATAATCTTCGTTCTTAACTTTTCCTCACAAGTCACCCCACTGAGAATTAGCTCATTTGTTTGGAGAGTCCTGAATACATTTGCACTTAAATCACCTCTTTGAAATTTAAATGAATTTATTTTTAACAATTCAACTAGGCTAGGGGTTGAATTGTTAAAAGTTAACAAGGGGTATGCTATGCTCGGAGGGGGGTTCTAGGGGCATGCATGTTTTTGTAAAAGCAGCTGTTAATTGGTCAATTCTGAGGACTCCTGGGACACTAAGGCCTATGAACAGGGCAGTGTTAAAGTAAATAAGATCGCAAGTCTGTTGTATTCAGGATGCTTCGAATGTTATATGAATATTAAAAACATAATTTGTTTTGAAGTAAAAGCTTGATACTTGAGGAAAATTGTTATTTCATCAGTCTAAGTATTTTAGAATATAGTATATTGTCTACTACAAGTACTTACTTTTGCAAAACTGAATAAAAAGCAAAACAGTAAAGTACGTTATATAGGTTGTTGACTAAAGTTACTTAATTCACTTATAAGTGGGCCTATTGATTTATGACACCATTAGAATTGTTCAACAGATGTACATTAAGGTTGGAAGTTTTAGCAGTTGAAAGTTGGTGTAGAGAATGCTATCTGGAACATATTTTGAAGTTTTTTTAATCAGGGTAATTCAAATTATTACATACATGAACAAACATGCAATTTGTTTGCCCAAGCAATTCATTTTTTGTTTGAAGTTATTTCCCCACAATTCTATTTAGTGTAACATAATTAATTAAAATATATTTTGGGTAAGCTATTTCATGATGACCTATTAATTAATGTCAGCCTTATTTGAGTGCTTTAACCACTTCCTTTAACACTGCTTAAGTGTTGGGACAAACTAATAAAAAATGTGGACGTGTAGTTACCTATTAAGTTGTGACCCTAACTAGAGTTGTTTGTTTTCATTGTGTTTTTTCTACACATTAAAATGTACGAAACAGCACAGGCAACAAGGGTAAAGTGATATGCCACAGATCATACGTAAGGTGGGCCTCTGGAGTCAATTTACTTTGGATTTTTATCTTGTGAAACCAAAGAAATGTCCGCTAGCGCATCAAACTACAAACAAAGCAAGCACACGTGTTAGCCTACTTCGTGGGAACACTGCAGGCAATATTCGTACACCAGCATGTTCTTGGCTAGGGCAAAAAAGGATAATTGTAATGGGACAGCAAGTGATGTTCCCTTTCTCAAACCTCTTACAATTCGATGCCTTGGACCCGGAGGTGACTCATACTGAAACTGCTCTAATTGTCTGGTTTGAAATCCCTGGTCCTTCCTGGGACATGGTAAAGCTCCAGAGTCACTACGCCAGCTTGTGGCATTTAGAGCCGTAGGCGTTAGTGAGATTTAACTACTGTTCTCCTGAGCTTTGCAGAAAAACTTTGTGACCGCTCCTGTGCTCCAGACACCCTGACACCTTGGGAATCCATGCTTTTAGGATTTAACTGTCCATGTAGGGGCTTTTCGGTATTTGTTAAAGCACAGCCTTTTTCCACGTGTCTCTCATTTATTTGAAAAATCACAGTCACAACAGCAATAAGCTGTAGGAGCAAATGAGGTATTACACATTGTTAAATGTCGCCATTATTGCGTCAGAACCTGAACACACACGACATACGCATTTTTTTGGCCAAATGAGGGCTTGAGCCTGCCAGAAACCCAGCATTTCAGGAAATATAATCACAGTTCTTTTTCCATTGTCTGATTCAGAACAGCTATTCGCAGCACCAAGACGGCACAGGGCCAACAAGGTCTTGTATCTTATTCCGTCCTTCACAGAGCAGTTATTACAGTCGTATCTATGTTCCCATTTGGACAGTCATTCAATGCAACACACCATGGGCGCATTCACCCAGCCGGCCTAGCGAACACGGAATCAGGAGATCCACGGCATCCTACCCAAGAGAACAAAGAGAAATCTCGCACAATAGGCTGTAGTCCCCTAAACTACTCTCAACACACAGGCTAGCTATTCCCCCTTCTCCTCTGCCAGCCAACAGCACACTATGAGCTAGATCATACCTCATCCATTGATCCTCAGGACACAGATAAGATAGTGAAATAGGTGGCGTTTGGGTGTCACACAGTATTCCAATACAAAAAGGGGACTATTGCTTTGCCTTCAGGATGGAGGCCTAAAACATGGTTGATTGACCTAGGGCCAAGAATAACAGGTTTTGAAGATCAACTAACTCAATATCCCAAACGGAGCAATGCAGAGTGTATGTCGACATCAAAGCGAAAGTACAAGGAAAGGTGCCAGCCTCTGAAACATAAGATACTTGGGAAAGCCATAACCATGTCTCTTCTCCCCCGCCAGTAACATAGAGACACGTCACAAGCTGAAATCCAAGGAAAGTTGGAACGATTATTACAGATTTGAACCCTCACAAGAAGGCAGCAGAAATGTTGAATGAGTCCTAGGTTTATCTGTGTTCAGATAGGAGCAGGATACTTATAGCCTGGGACGTCGGTCCCTCGGCTGTCTTAACACATTTGGCATGACTAAATTCCTGTTCAGATTCCAGTGAACCTGCACTAATGCACCCCAATGCCATCACGGATGCTGGATTTTAATCTGGCTCACAGAACTGTGCGCTGATTAGAAGCCGGATGGTCCCTCTCCTCTATAGTCCTGAGGACATGGTGTCCATGATTCCCAAAAATAATTTTGAACTTTGAATCGTCAGACCAGAGGACAGTTTTCTTCCTCACCTCTGTCCATCTTAAATGAGCTTCAGCACAGAGAAGGCGACAGTGTTTCTGGAACTTGTTAATATATGATTTCTTCTTTGCATGTTGAGTTTAAACTTGCATTTGTGGATGCAGCAAAGCACTGTGTTCACAGACAATGGTTTTCCAAAGTGTTCCTGCAATGATATTTGCTAAAGAATCATGTCTGTATTTAATGCAGTGCCACCTGAAGGCACGAAGATCACAGCCATCTAATATTGGTTTTTGCCCTGGTCCCTTGCATACAGATTTCTCTTTTAATGAGATCCCCAAACTCTTTGCAATTTTACATAGAGAAACATTCTTAAATTGTTGCACTATTTGCCTGTGCATTCTTTCAGAGAGTTGTGAACTCCTCCCCATCCTCATTTCTGACACACCCATACTTTCTGGAATGATATTTAAATAACCAAAGATGTAACTGGTCTGTTGCCAATTAACCTAATTAGTTGTGTGATATTCCACCAGGTTTAGTTTTTTTTATCATTAAACAACTTATCCAGTATTTTGATGACTCTGTCCCAACTTTTTCAAAATGTGTTGCTGGCATGAAATTCAAAGTGGGCATATATTTTTTTCAAGAAACAATAAAATGAATCAGTTTCAACATGTGATATGAGGTCTTTATGCTATTTTCTATGGAATACAGGATTTAAATAAATGTTTACACTTTTTTACACTGCGTGACAATTTCTTTGGAAACAGGGTTGTATGTAAACCTTAATTGACATTAGATAGTTAAAGAAAACATTCAAACTGCAACAGCATCAGGTTTTTTAATATAGAATCATATTCAGACATGAGATTAATTGATTTAACACATACCTTTTTTAACACATAACATTGTATATAATTGGACACATTAAGTCCAACTTAGTTATAGAGCTACAATATGTTCAATAGTTTAATTCAATGTAAAAAAGTAGATCCACTCGCTTACACAGAGCTTAGAGACCGGCTTAGGAATTTTGACAAAAATAATTTAACTTCCATACGTTTACTAATAAAAAAATATTGCTTTAATGGCACACATCTAATTTTAAATTAACATTTTCGGGGATGCTTTATTGGATTGAGGACAGACTGAGTTTTGTTTAATAGCTGTGGGCCAGATTCTAACTCGTAATACAATGATATATGAGAACCAGAGGCAGCAGATTGAACAGCGCTTGACCACCCTAGGCCACACACATCTCATTTTAAAACTCATACTATTAAAGATCAAAAGTATTTTTCCACAACAGTTTTCAAGATTCCTGTTGCGCTATTGTAAAAAATAACACCATGAAATGAAAAGTGAAAACAACGGGGCTTATTGGGAACAGAACAAAAAATATTCAGTGATATTATAGCATACACTTTTTTATTAGACAGGTTTGCTGCTTTTGGCTTCCTGAGTTTACAACTCATCATTTATCAGCAAGCTACTCAAGCAGAATCAGCGCTCTGACTTGGTGATCTTCATAAGTTATTGAGTGAAATGCCAAGCACATGAAAACAAATGGAGGAGAAAGGCATTGGTGGAGGCGTAGGGAAAAATATTGCCAGACAAAAACACAGACACATACACACACTTTCCTTCTAAACTACAGCTATCCACAATTAATCAGAAGCTGTGCTAAGCCCGACAAGTAAGCGTGACACAAGATCAGAAGTCGGTTTCACACGCTCTCAGGGATGTTTGACAAGATTAGATGGTTTTATACAGGACAAAAACAGGAAGCGTGATTCTGGAAACCAATAAAAAACACCTTTCACGATGACACTAGCGTACCCCTAGCAAGGAGCGCTTAAATGCAATTAGCGAACTGGCTACGCGTCAACTTCCAGGGATAGCTTCAACAGTCACTTCAGGAAAAAAAGGCCGGGATCAATCTGATCCAGAGTCCTGGTTATCGCCGACTCTAAACCCAATGTTTCCTTATATCGCGGAGATCACCTTCACTGTACCCACAGCACACAGCCTGTCGGAAATTGCCTTTAAAAGCTGCTGGGCTAAGTGCCCTCCGGGTGGTGGTTTGCTAGGGAAGGCGCTTATTGACACAGCCATAGAGATGGAAAGAGGTCTCATCTGTGTATTCGTGGAATTCTGACATTCCAGCATGAGACGCTATGTTAAACTGGGCAATTTCTGTAGAATTAGTTGTCTAATCCCTCCAGGTGACCTGGTTGGAGGTTGGCGATCACATGACCAACTGGGTCATGAGGAACAATCAGCTAACTAAGTTAGGTGCTCCCTAAAATTGACATTAATAAATAGGTGGATGCCTTAAATTACAATCTCTGTGCTAGAAATCATTTTCGCCCAGTAATTTATTACAACTACTTGTTAGCAGTGTCCTTTCTTGTAACCGGTCGTGGTTTATTTATTTAATTGCCACCTACTGTTATGGACTCCTACTTAGATGAATCAAGATGTTCTTATGAAAGATAAAAAAACACAGCGAAGCGATGTTAGGTCATTGTTTGCATGCATGTCTGTATGTGCATGCTCAAAAGTTAACGTACAGTCCATAATATGCTTTCGCAGATGCAGGATTTACTTGATGATTTTCAAAAGATGCAACATGTCTGAAACAAATGTAAAATGCACTCTGGGCCAAGTTCCAACATGTTTGGGTGTTTAATGACAATGTAAACATGTCCACAGACACCATCAATGTCATTGAGCCCAATCAAGGCATCAAAATCTACATAGCGTGTGTCCTCGTTTAAAAAAAAACTTCACAGAGAGGAAAGAGATAGAAATGCTGGTTGCTTAGCGACAACGGGATAAAACTTGGTCCATAAAACCCTCATTATTGCGATATGACTGAGCATGCACAGGGAATGAGTTTGGAGGTGACGAATGGAACCCCCCCTCTCCTAAACCTTATTGTGGTGCAGGTAAGCCTTTAAATATTGCCCAATTGGGGACGGGAATACTTATTAGATAAAGGAGAAAGGGAGAGCCCTGCCAAAATGTCTTTGCTAGTTCTCAATTCCTCATCACATAGGATATTCTGCAATTAGGACTTTCACCCACCACCCACACACACCTAATAACTGTAACCATTTTTCTTCCCTCCAATCGCAGGAAATCTCAAAATGCCCAGGAGAGTTTAAGATCAGAATATGCATTCTCCGTTCTACACCGGAGTCATTGCTTAGGAGGACACACTCCGTTGACTAGTAACCTCTGTTTAGCTTACAGTTTTTTAACTTAAAAAACACTAAATTAGACCAATTTGTCAACATACACTACCATTAAAAGGTTTGGGGTCAGTAAGAAATGTCCTTGTTTTCCATGAAAACATATTTGAAATGAGTCTGAATAGAAAATATAGCAAACTTAATAGGAAATATGATAATTGACAATGTTAGAAATAATGATTTTGAAATTATAACTAACTTTAAACTTTACTTTCATCAGAGTCCTCCAACGCAACAATTACAGCCTTGCAGACCTTTGGCATTCAAATTATCAATTTGTTGAGGTAATCAGAAGATTTTACACCATGTTTCCTGAAGCACATTTCATAAGAACTTTCTTTTTGGACACAGGGTATGGTATTTGCAAAGTGGAGTGATAGCCTTCCTTGCCAAAGATCCCTTTATCCCTACAAAAATCTCCAACTTTACCACTAAAGTACTCCCAGACCATCCAATTACCTCCAACATGCTTGACAGTTGGCTTAAAGCACTCCATCTTTTCATTGGGTCTGCGTCTCACGAATGTTCTTCGTTGTGATCTGAACATCACAAACTTAGATATGCCTGTCCATAGCACTTTTTTTCAAATTTTCCTCTCCAATGTCCATGTTCTTTTGCCCATCTTAATCCTTTGTTTTTATTGGCCAGTCTATGATATGTTTTTTTCTTTGCAACTTCCTAGAAGGCCAGTACCCCAGATTCGCCTCTTCACTGTTAATTTTGATACTGGTTATGTTAGGGTCAAGTTGACCTGTTTTAAGATTCTGGTTTGTCTGATATACCATATTGGATTTTTTGATCTGTATCCAACTTGATGATATCCTCAACATTGTGTTTATGAACAAATAAAACAAAAGGCAGTCAAATTGAAAAATTTCAAGAGCCTCTAAAAAATAGATACATTCCTAATATTGACCCAAGGTGACTAATTGCTAAACGACCCAATGGTGGAGAATCAACGATAATACTTGTTGAACATCCTGCAGAGTGCAGAAATACACCGATCAGCCATAACATTATGACCACCAGCCTAATACTGTGTAGTTCCCACTTTTGCTGCCAAAACAGCTCTGAAACGTTGAGGCATGGACTCCCCTAGACCTCTGAAGGTGTGGTTTTGGCACCTAGACATTAGCAGCAGATCCAAACGTCTTGGGGGTTGGGGCCTCCATGGATCGGACTTGTTGGTCACCCCTTGGAGCCTGGTTCCTCTCTAGGTTTCTTCCTAAATTTGGCCCTCTTAGGGAGTTTTTCCTAGCCACTGAAGTTCATCACTACTGTTGTTTGCTCCCTGGGGTTTAAGGCCGGGTGTTTTGTGAAAGCACTTTGTGACAACTGCTGATGTAAAAAGGGCTTTTATAAAATAAAAATTTGATTGTTGGTCCAGCACATACCACAGATGCTCAACTGCAGGATGTGGGAACACCATAAATGTGTTGTTGTGTTCCTCAAACCATTCCTGAATATTTTTTTCTTGTGGCAGGGTGCATTATCCTACTGAAAGAGGCCAATGCCATCAGGGAACACAGTTGCCATGAAAGGTTGCACTTGGTTTGTAACGATGCTCAGGTAGGTGGTACGTGTCAAAGTAACATCCACATGAATGGCAGGACCCGCTGGCTTACCTTCTTCCCATAGTGCATCTTGGTGCCATGTGTTCTCCAGGTAAGCAGCGCACACGCACCCTGCCATCCACGTGATGTATAAGAAAGCTCATCAGACCAGGCCACCTTATTCCATTGCTCTGTGGTCCAGTTATGATGCTCACATGCCAATTGTAGGTGCTTTCGGCAGTGGACCGGGGTCAGCATGGGCACCTTGACTGGTATGCAGCTACACAGCCCCATAAGCAACAAACTGCGATGCACTGTGTTCTGACACGTTTCTATCAGTACCAACTTTTTCTGCTATTTAAGCTACAGTAGCTTGTTTGTTGGGTCGGACCATACAGCCAGCCTTTGCTCCCCATGTGAGTCTATGAGCCTTGGCCCACCTATGACCCTGTTGCCAGTTAACGGCTTTTCCTTCCTTGGACCACTTTTGATGGGTACTGACCTCTGCAGACTGCTCAGATCATTATGCTTGCCCATTTATCCTGCGTCTATCACATCAAATTTGAGGACAGAATGTTCACTTGCTGCCTAATTTACAGTGGGGCATAAAAGTATTTAGTCAGCCACTAATTGTGCAAATTCTCTTACTTAAAAAGATGAAAGAGGCCTGTAATTTTCATCATAGTTACACTTCTACTATGAGAGACAAAATGAGAAGAAAGAATCCAGAGAATCACATTGTAGGATATTTAATGAATTTATTGGTAAATTCCTCGGTAAAATAAGTATTAGGTCACCTACAAACAAGCAAGATTTCTGGCTCTCACAGACCTGTAACTTTTTCTTTATGAGGCTCCTCTGTGCTCCACTCATTACCTGTATTAAAGGCACCGGTTTGAACTTGTTATCAGTATAAAAGACACCTGTCCACAACCTCAAAAAGTCACACTCCAAACTCCACTATGGCCAAGACCAAAGAGCTGTCAAAGGACTCCAGAAACAATTGTAGACCTGCACCAGGCTGGGAAGACTGAATCTGCAATAGGTAAGCAGCTTGGTGTGAAGAAATCAACTGTGGGAGCAATTATAAGAAAATGGAAAACATACAAGACCACTGATAATCTCCCTCGATCCGGGGCTCCACGCAAGATCTCGGGGGGACCTAGTGAATGACCTGCAGCTGGGACCAAAGTATCAAAGGCTACCACCAGCAACACACTACGCCGCCAGGGACTCAAATCCTGCAGTGCCAGACGTGTCCCCCTGCTTAAGCCAGTACATGTCCAGGCCCATCTGAGGTTTGCTGGAGAGCATTTCGATGATCCAGAAGAGGATTGGGAGAATGTCATATGGTCAGATGAAACCAAAATAGAACTTTTTGGTAAAAACTCAACTCGTCGTGTTTGGAGGAGAAAGAATGCTGAATTGCATCCAAAGAACACCATACCTACTGTGAAGCATGGGGGTGGAAACATCATTCTTTGGGCCTGTTTTTCTGCAAAGGGACCAGGACGACTGATCCGTGTAAAGGAAAGAATGAATGGGGGATTTTGAGTGGAAACCTCCTTCCATCAGCAAGTGGATTGAAGATGAAACGTGGCTGGGTCTTTCAGCATGACAATGATCCCAAACACACCAACCGGGCAACAAAGGAGTGGCTTCGTAAGAAGCATTTCAAGGTCCTGGAGTGGCCTAGTCACCAGATCTCAACCCCAAAGAAAATCTTTGGAGGGAGTTGAAAGTCTGTGTTGCCCAGTGACAGCCCCAAAACATCACTGCTCTAGAGGAGATATGCAGGGAGGAATGGGCCAAAATACCAGCAACAGTGTGTGAAAAACTTGTGAAGACTTACAGAAAACGTTTGACCTCTGTCATTGCCAACAAAGGGTATATAACATAGTATTGAGATGGACTTTTGTTACTGACCAAATACTTATTTTCCACCATAATTTACCAATACATTCATAAAAAATCCTAGAATGGGATTTTCTGGAATTTTTTTCTCATTTTGTCTCTCATTGTTGAAGTTTGCCTATGATGAAAATTACAGGCCTCTCTCATCGTTTTAAGTGGGAGAACTTGCACAATTGGTTGCTGACTAAATACTTTTATGCCCCACAGTATCCCACCCTCAGACAGGTGCCATGATAAACAAAATGATCAGTGTTATTCACTTCTCCTGTCAGTGGTCATAATATTATGACTGATTGGTGTAGAGTTGAAACTACACATTTTACTACACCTCTATACACACATACTATACATATAAACTATGACTGGTTATTTACCAGGTCATGAGGCGATCCATTTTTACGTTAGTGACATTTCACCCACTGAGACCCTTTATAATGTCAAACATCACTCACACTAAAAGTAAAATCATCCCTCACCTTTCACAAACACAACCTATTATTATCTTTGTTGTTATTGGAACTGAACTTTTCTCGTGGGAAAGGCATTGTTGTGTAGTGTGTGGACAAGGCCAGGAAGTTCTGTTTGCCAAGGTGATATTATAGGGCTTGCTAAGCACCCTGTCCATATTTTGAGTCAGCGGCTAGCTTGTGGGATTCAAAGACAGGGCGAGATGTATTCCGTGCAACCATGTCACTTGAGCGATTTCATATATTCTCTAGAGTAGTTTGCTTCGATAACTGTGACACAAGACCAGCATGTCATTTGTGTGAAAGCCTTCCCAGAAACCTAGCCTCTGTGAACGTTGTCATGGCTCATTGTGCAGAGATGACCAGACTTGCCCCATCTGATTACCTAACTTTCAATTTGTGTGTAATATGTTTTGACATGAAACATAGATGTTGTCACTATGCTCATATCTAGATCTATTATTCACCATAACATTGCCCACAAGATAAAAATAATTATGTTCTAGACAAAAAAAATAGCCTACTAATTGGAATTGTAGCGTACACTGGTTTGATTACATGCGTTGCCATATTATTATGATAACTCGGGGAGAGGGTTGCGGTTCCAAACACAGAGCATTGGAGGATTTATTTTGAAAACAAAGGTTGCAGTAGGCTCAAAGGCCCAAATATACTTCATGCTAAGTATGTGTAAGCATTCACAAGATGCTTTTGGGTACTATGTGCACATCTCGCTAGGCCTTGTGTGTACACATACGCAGGTACAATAACAACAGAAATCGTGGGGCAGTATTCTCAAGAGGTTCATGCTGATACATTTTGTACCCTAGTATGGGTTTGGGACTTTTTACGTTTTTTGTTTTCTTCGCGGCCAAGGCACTCAATAGACTGTCTGCCTGATTTATGTCTTGCAGGCTCTTGCTCTACAGACTTGATGAGATGTTATTGTCAATAATAATCTATATTGGTCAATAATCAATGTACTTTTTTTGGTCACAACATCGATAAGCAAATACAAAAATGAATAGTTCCATAAACTAGGTGTGTAATATGGTGATTGCATTCCTCTGATTAATGTGTTCTATTTGCCATCACAAATCCTTGTTAATGTAGGCCTAGTGTTGTTCACCTTTCTTTTTTCTTCTCTTATAATGCGGGTTTGCCGGGATTTTTCCTCTCGCTACCAGGCTTCCTTGGTAACCCTCGTGTTTCACGTCACACGCAATGAACTCTGGGCAATTCCCTCAGGCAAAGTCTACAAAAATGCGGACTTAAGAAAAGGGTACATAAAGGGCTCAACATGCCTGCTAGAGAGCCTTCGCGCACTTGACCACTTGACAGTGGGACAGTCCTAATCCCTCACAGCCTTAGCGAGAACGCGCTTCAAAGTCTGAGTGTGGGCATTGGGATTGGACCATATGCTAATAACTGTTCCACCTGCTCTGTCGCCATGTTTATTATGTTTGTACAAACTCGGCAGTTAACGTATTTCCGGGCCAGTAAAAAATGTTTTGTCGCGGCCTGCCTCCTTGTGGACACAGCTTTTAAATATCTGTATGCGGTATGTTTGCAATGGCGCTTGCACAGCGTTCGCATACGTACGTCTTCAAAACAGGAGTATATCGAGACCTTAAAGCAGGGGTGTCAAACCGGTTCCACGGAGGGCCGAGTGTCTGCAGGTTTATGGTTCTTCCTTTAAATTGGTTCCCAGTTAAGACCTAAACAATCAGGTGAGGGTAGAAACTAACCAATGAGTGACCTAATTAATCAATCAAGTACAAGGTGAGAGCAAAAACCTGCAGACACTCGTCCCTCCATGGAACCGGTTTGACACCCCTGCCTTAAGGGGTAGGCAGGAAACGTAGTCGAAATCCAGAAACACAATCGGTAACAGGAAATCCAGGAAAAACGGGTAAGCTACAAATTAACAAATGCTAGGCAAAGTCGAGAACAAGAATAAAGTATTTTATGCAGGAAACTCTAGGTACTGACCGAAGGCACAGTATGTTGATGAATGACAAGCAATAGTCTAACTCACAGTAGGCTGGCTCTTCTTTCCTTCAAATTGATGAAGGGCTTTTTTCTAGCTTTGCACAACTTCAGCCCTTGGTCCCATTATGGTCCCATTATGTTATCCTACGGTTGTTGAGTGACATTCAAATGAGTTGGCGGTCATAAGTCAGTGGACAGTCGTTTTAGCTTTGTGGTCCCCAATGTCTGTTGCTTGACCTTGTTCTTATGTACTGTTGTGTTTGAAATTTTCAGGATGGAAGCAATCTGATGCTCACTAAAGCCAGAATTAAAACCTTCTTTTCCTCACTCAAAGCTTCATCTTTTCTGAATAGTTGTTTTAAATTCAAATTACCTTTGAGGTACTACTTGTACTGTTTTTGCCATCCAGCTGCAAGAGGATAGTGATGACCACAGCAGTGGTTTTTATACTTTTCCTCGTTAAATTAGATTTGGCTCAGGTAATTACCTAATCAGTACCTCATTAAGTAAAATGAGGTGTACCTGTGTTGGAATTTAATAGACACTGGAATGGAATGTCTGCCATACACATACAGATGCTGATTTAAGAACAATTCAAGAGCTGTTTATACGCACATACACATACACATAAAACATACTTTACACAGCTGCAACCGTAGAGAAGTACAGACACGATAAATGCATCATGCACCATAACATCATTCTGAAGCCACAGACTTTGGCAAAACTCATCATTCTATAAGTGTTTTTCCAAGTTACTATAGACATACATTTAGCAAAAGTCAGTTTTAGAGTTTCGTTTTAACTACCAATATATCTAGGTAAATGCTGTGCGCTCAATATTTGAAAGCATGCGATTTGCAATTTATTTACATGTAGCCGGTTTATAGAATCTTTCTGGTTCCTTTTTGGCTTCGTGCTGAGGCGGCTTTTTTCGTATTCGTTTCAATTTATTTGAATTCAAAGCAAGTAAATGTATTATTTCATTTTATACATTTTATAGGCAAAATTTGGTTTTAACATGCTTTCTTTCTTTCTTGCCAGCCAGTAGTGTGTCGTAATTGCTTTACTATTTCGTTGTCTTATGAAATTAATAATAAATGAATAATCTAGTAGTACTTGTTTGGGTGTATAGATTTTGGATAAAAGGCTGATTGACTGATCGGTAGACAATTTGAAATAATGATGACTTTGTATCCTCATCCTTTCATGTTGTTAAAAAACAAGCGAGATTTCATTCAAATACTGTATGGCTTTGTTATATAAAAACGAAATACTCGACATACATAATCACAAAATTGACCGACTTTGTTTGAATTATGATTAAACAAAATGAATCGAGCGAATTTGGAGTGTTATTTATTTTTCCTGTGAGCGAATAGCGGTTTTGATCAGATCTATGGACAAGACTTCGAGCGATGGAACGATAGATTAGAGCGTAACCTTCGTTAGAGGTCACATACTCTGGCAGGTATCACTTAATGTAATATTTCTTACTCGTTACTGTTTAGCTTCAGCTCTGCTGGGAAAGTCTTCATTCAATATAGATGTGGGTGGAGTTACAAGGTTTGCGAAAGTTTGAGGAGTTACAAGGTTTAGTCACAAGCTCTTTTTAATAATTTCCATTGGTTAAATATTCATAAAACTCACAGACAGAAGTGAAGGGTGACTTATGAAAAAATAAAGACATTTCTGCCCAACAGCGATGATATGCCATTAGAAGACAGGACTGATGGTTGCTGATAATGGACCTCTGTACGCCTATCTAGATAATACATAACAAAACAGCAGTTTCCAGCTACAACAGTCATTTACAATATTGTCTACAGTCTATTTCTGACCAATTGTATGTAATGTTTATGGACAACAATCGTGGTTTGGTGTCATTTCTAAGTAACCCCAAACTTTTGAACAGTAGTGTATATTTGGAAATTCAAGAAGTTGAACACTGAGAGACTTGGTAGAGAGCAATGAGTCAATGAAATTCCTGCCAACAATAATAGAGATGTCAGTTATTTGCTGTGCCCTCTGGGATTCCAGGAAACATGCCAGTTTGAGGCAAAGTGCAACCAAGGGTTGAACCGTGGCTGTGGCGGGAGCCTTAGTACTGTAATGTCTTAGAATGTTGTGCCACTCAGCAGCCCTTGTGAATAGGATTTGTTTATGTTCAGTATGTTTCCAAAACATTAATTTGAACTTTTGACTTTGTTAGATTTGTGTTGTAATGCAATTGTCTGAGATTGCATACCTCCAACCAACGTATGGCAAATTGTAATGACTCAGGTTAAGTCTATAGCCTTTGACTTGTTAGTGTCCCAGGAACATCTTTCCAGGGGTTCAGAGGTTAGAGACTGATGTACACTACTCCTCAAGGACACTAAGTAATTCATTATCAAAGATTGCTCAGAATTTCTTTGGTCATGTAGGATACCTATGTGGCATTTAGGGTTTTGTCTTTGATTCTCGCTCAAACAGTGTTTTTTTCCGTCTGTCTCAAACATGCACTAACTCACGCATGAACGCACTAATGCATGAATACACTAACACACACACACACACACACACACAAACGGCTCGATCTCATTAGGCTTGGGTTGTCTGCTGTGGTTTTTTATGTCAGACGGACAAACAGAGATCACTCCACGCTCCTGCTCTCAGATGGCTCAGATTCAGCAGCATCCACATTCTCCACAGTGCTGCTCCCCGCTACCCCAGTCCCTCCCAGTCTCCTATTTCTGGAACACAGCAGACTTCAGCTGCGCACTTAACAAAAAACAACGTTTACCATTGTGTCTCACTTGACGCCGCAGCCGCCTGAAGCCATAGCAACAAGAACAGGGGTGAAATCGATGCAAAAACATGAAGGGAGCAAAAAGAAGCAACAAATAGCAGTCTCATCAGAAGTCCTCATGGTGCCTTTGTTTTCCTAAACCTTGCAGGCATGAAGAAGCAAGCCGGCAAGGTAGTCAAACAGGACACACGGGCAGTTGTCTTCCAGCTGCACATGAACAAAGAAACAACAAGAAAAATATATAACTATATGTTGTATACACATGTACAAGTAAAAAACATGTGTAACATTTTATTACTCATTCATACAGTTTGGTTGTTACATGGTCATCATGGTATTAATGTTATTTAATGCACTTTTGCAAATGTCCACGTAGCCTTTAGGCATTTAAAGTGCAAGCGTAGCATTTTAAGGCTGTTAACATCAGACTTTACTGATGGTTATATCAAGTCTTGTAATTCACTTTAGCGTAATAATAAGCATGGGTTTTATACACACACACTATGGGTACAAACAACACACCTTTCTACATGGAAGGTTGTACATGTTTTTGTATCTGCTTTGCCCTTGGCTTCCATTTGAAGGCCAAGTAGTCAGTCAGTGAATATGACCCAGACTACCGAATATCAGTACTGCACTTATGCAATGATAAACAATGCAGTTTAGGCATAACATAAGGGCATCTTGACTTAGGCATCTTGTCAGCAGTCCATTTCCATGTAACATCTGCACTTTCAGAATTAGCACCTCCCTGTGGCCTCCATTAAGAACTACAACAACAACAGGCATATTTCAGGAACACATACAAACCGAAAAACAAACAGCCCACCCACCTTTTTACCAGGGGCATTCCCTTTTAGGTAGAAAGCCAGTTAGATTTTGAGATCAGTTAATTGCAGTGATTATTCGCTTAGCGGGGGATAATGAAGGGGTTTCCCTGGTGAAGATGGATGTCATTGGATGTCTGTAGATTATGTGAAAGGAAATACTTTGGTTTTTCTTAATGAATCTGCGACCTTTGGAGGAAACATTGTTGGAGCCCCACGGGGCTTTAGTTCCAGAGATAAGAATGAGGGAATTCTATGGCATGAATTGTACATAGTCTTACATAATACAAGTGCCGATGTTCTCATATTTAGTAGGCTATATATCTTCTAATAAACTGTCAATCGGTTGCTGACAATAACCTGTTTCTTCTACTTTTGCCAGAGGGTGTAAGGCACAGAATGTAATGTCAGCTTTTCTAACCTTGTTTTTTTATTAAATAGCTAGGTAGGTTTTTACCAGATTTTTTCATTACTTTTTCCTCTGCTTCATAGTAAACGTTTAAAACTTAAATCCTACAACATCAAACCACTGTTAAACATTTTGGACATGAAAGATGCTGCCTTCCACTGAACCAGTTGAGATATAACATGTATCTAACTAACGCACTGAATTGAATTTGTATGCGATGCCTGGTGTCTGAGATATCGAGTGAGTTATATCCGTGAGCATATATATCCACTTTCTTATCAAACTAGTAATGATCTCCGGCGCAAACGTGTCCATTAATGCACCACCATTCAGTTGCCATACATTTGTGTCTTGCATGAGTCTTGACACTTGTTGGAATATTGTATTAAATAGCTTTCACAATATGGATATCTGCAACTGATTTGTATTCCTTGATGGGTCATGTTGAGCATGGAAAGAGACGGAGCCCCCAGGACCCTCCCTGATTTCATCACGTGACAACAAAAACATGACATAATACATTGATAAAATGCTGAGTTTAAAGGGTTGATCAAAGGCTAAACAACTAACAATGTTTGACTTCAATTCTGCTTCCAATCAACCTGCAGCTAAGTCCCAGGCCCCCTGAATGTGCTTGAAACCTGTTAGTGTACTGATTGCTTACAGCTGAATACTAAGTATACTGGATTGGACATATCTAGCGTTTTTCTAGAGACCCAACGCGTTGCATAGTAAAGGCTCAACTCCAGCGTTAGTAGCCCCTGGTAATGCACTGCAACCAATTTGCGCCAGAGCGTTCACTACACATTAACTATGAAATATGGTAATTTTCGTTAACAAAAAACTTATCTCGGGGTAAGGCTAAAAATGCATCACGATCTAACACCTGCGCCCAGTTACAACGGAGCCATGTAGGGTTTATGAAACAATGCATACGTAATGCTTTATATCAGAAATATGTTCGGTCTCCGCGTTCAAAGTGGGAGAAAATGATTTGTTTTCCAACTTCATCAACTAGGCCTACATCTTGGCCAAACTGTGCCCACGCCGTCCCTCCCGTTTCCTGTCTTGGCCGAGGGTAAAGCCATTGCAGCACCTTGGACAGCGACAAATAGGCCTTCATCCTCCTCAACGCTTGAAGCCCCCGCCACCCCTTTGTCCCCTTCGTTTTGCCGAGGTTTCAGCACAATGGACGGAGCAATACTGGATCGCGACTATGCTTATTAAAACCGACACAGACATAAAAAGCATGGGGCTATTTGTTTTCTTTTCCAAGAAAACTGGTCTGGTACCAATTATTCACCAGTTAGTTATGACTTTAGCCGAAAGGAGTAATGGGCTCGAAAGCGAACAGACAATGTGTTCATTTCTGAGCCGCAAGCCTGAGGGATTCTGGAATCGGAGCAACTTAATAGCTGCCTTCTCCCCTCCCTCCTCCCGTCGCGAGGAGTTATTCTGCGCTACCAGCGGCACTCCGCTGCCGCATGCCGTTTAGCACTCACTGTGTGATGGCAATCACACAGCGTGGATAAGAACTACTGGTTTGAGTGAATCTTCCTCCCAAAATTATTTGGAACCGCCTTTGGAGATGTGGCTGCGTGCATGACGGTGTGGATGGGGGGTGAGCAGGGTCATGAGGGTGATCATTACCTTTCAGCTGGATTTTGGGGGTCGCTACCGCAGAAGGAAAGCGTTCTTCCCATCAATTATTAATCCGTCCCCGAACCCGAGGAGAAGAGGGGGAGATCAGGCAGCTCCGGAGATACAGGTTTTGAAC
This sequence comes from Esox niger, assembly GCA_016801105.1. Taxonomy (NCBI): domain Eukaryota; kingdom Metazoa; phylum Chordata; class Actinopteri; order Esociformes; family Esocidae; genus Esox; species Esox niger. Next base: position 98,977 of record JACXGJ010000386.1, read on the forward strand.
TGCAGTCACCGGTGTATCATGTCACAAACTGACAGTACTTCGAGACGGGCTGACGAGGAGGACAAAGGAGGATGAAGGAGAGAGAGGGACCGGGAGAGGTAGAGGAGGAATATAATGAAGTTGAGTGGGAAAGGACTGTGTACCATCGTCTCCAGCACCCTTCTCTTCGTCTGTGCGGTGAGCGAAGTTGTTGTCGGGTTCAAATGCATCTCACTGGGCACCAAAGTAAAAGTGTATTTTCACCTGTCGACCGCGGCTGGGGCTTTTTACTCGGGGATACTGGTTGGACTTGGACAGGCGCTGCTGGGTTTTGCCCTACTTTGTTGCAAAGGGAAGCCCGGGTGTCGGAATTTCTTTCTCCTGGGTATTCTAGTGTTCTTGTTGGGAGTTCTCACCGCCTTCTCCGGCGCGGTGGTAGACGGGGACACGGTGTCTCTTGTGGAGCGCAAATATTCTCATTATTGCCTAGATATAGACTCTGTGGAATTAACCGCTATCTGCGATCAACTGAAGGATTATCAGAGAAGTCTAGTCATCTCGACCATTCTTAGCACTTTGGAATGCCTCCTCGGGCTTATGAACTTGGTGATCATCAAAAGGTACAAAACAGCGCAGTTTCACAGACGCAGGCAATCACTGAGGCAGAGCGCGGGGGCTATCCTTTTTAGCGAGGAGCAGGACTTAAGCGTTTCCGAATTCCAACCTGTTTCCTACATTAACTTGGGGGTGTTTCATGTGTTCGACGAGGCGGGTGTGGAAGTACAATGTGGAGGACACCCATCTATTGAGCTGCCGGGTTATTCACCCACGGATCCTGAGCTTAACCATTCCTACCCTTTTTCTTACCCGCTCCCAAACGAGCAACCACCTGCGTATGAAGACATTTTCCCTGGAGAAGAAAGTAACAAATAGCAACTCACTGAACACACAGAAAAAGTTGCAACATGGGCTCTAAGTTCTGCAGTGACAATCACTGTCTTTCCTGCTTCGGCCTATTCCGTGCTTGGACACAATCTTGAAGAGATCCTAAACTGAACCGTTTTTCATTTACAAGCGAAACAGCATCGCCTTCTCCAGTTCATGCTTATTTTTCCTCAGCAAAGGTAGCCGCCTCCTGGTCCATTGGCAGTATTATGCATATCTATCATCATGCTGCTAATGTACTAGCTTATAGCCATCCTTCAAAATAGTTAACATGATATGGTAATAAAGAAGTATACCAACAACAGATCCACAGACAATAATATACCATGCGATTCCAGATATCAAAGCAGCATTTGTGTTTTGAATTCAAATTGTATCCACATCATATGCCCACATCTGCTGTTGTTAAATTTTCTTTTAACATATAAATAAACGTGTATTTACTCTCACCTAATGTTACCAGTTATATTTAAAAGCCATAGCAAATGGACCTGAAAGCAATGCATCCAACAGGTCAATTCGTATCGTGCTTGACTAAGGAGGCTCAAAGGGCCATAACTTTCTTTGAAAATGTTATTGTTTCCATATCAATCCGATACAGTAGTAATAAAAAAGTTAAATACGCATTCCCTTCCACCTGTTTCTCCTAGCTGTGCCAAAAGCGCTTGTTCTCACTGTAATAAAACCTAATGGGAGAATTTGTCCCACGTACTTGACTAAACGGCTACTAAACTATTAAGTATTTTATGGTGTCTTTAATGGCACAGCAGGCCCTACTACATCGTTACACTGGACCAGGGCCCATTCACATTGAGAAAGGATTATAGGGTGCCATTTGGGACGGGCAACCATTCAGTATTATGAGTCACCAGAACACCATTGCCCCCATTCACACCCCGGTGGAGTGGCGGATAGAAACCCCATTGATTACGTATTTTCGCTATTTCACCCACCATACATGCTAACGCGGTGTATTTATTAGTCTCTCTCACACATGTCAAAATTAGTTGCATCGCGAAATCACCTCATCAGCTGTTGCTATGCACTTTGATCAAGGTTCTTTTAAAATGTAAGACTAACAAGCATGATTGGCTTTACATAAGCATATGATCTAGGCGGTCTGTTGTGTTCCCCATCATACAGAGTTCCACATGTTTAGAAAGGCATGGGAACCCACTGGGACAGGGAACTGTATGAACTGTATCTGATTTTGGCCATGATATCGGGGAATACGGAACAATCGATCTGAATAGAAGGGAATTGTGGCGCATGCAGCACACCATAGTTCCATTAAGAATACTGCAACATAATGTCTGCTGAAAGTCATACTATGGCCGTTTCATAGGACATTGTCTTGGGTAGTTGCCTTGACATTGTTGTAGTTTATGTGATTTACAAAAGGAAACAAATGTGAGTGTTGATTTGGGATAGATAGTGGATGCTTATGTTATGGGGTGAACATAAGCAAACATGGCTGAACATATTGCAGGACACATTCATTTTTGCGTTTCACTATGTCCTGAGATCTAAATGAGAAAGATGTTTTTGGAATTGTCTATAGGGACCATACTTTGTAACTGTCTTATAAATATTACATTTGATTTTACAGATTTGATGCAACATAGTTCACAGATGTGGGATCTTAATTTGAGACTGTTTGCTACAGACTGGAAATTATCTAGCAGCATCAAGAAATGTAACTGTGGAGTGTAATGAAAGGGCATTTTGTAGGGCTTGATAAAAAAATTCTAAGAAAAAATCAAGTAGGTTATTTCAGGATGTAAATTACCTTATTATACACCATGCACTTTGACATCTAAGCATGTCTATACAATTACTTTTATTGCAGCTTGTCTATCTAAAAGGTCAAAAATATAAACATGCATGTTTAAATGTGATTTTGGTAAAATTTGACAAGTTTGATAACATTTATATTTATGGTGATGTATTACAATGCAATCTCATCGCTTCTTACCTGCCAAACCTCAAACAATTAGTGATAATTCAAATGAGCATGAAAAGAAACATGTATGGCTTTCAATTAATTTCCAGAAAGCACATGCCACAGAACTGTCCATTAGGATAATTACAAATATTTCATAATTGAAAATGTTCACTTTATTACTCATATGGCAAATATCAACAAAATAATGTTATGACGCTTACATCTTGATGTGCATTTACACGTCTGGACCAGACTCACATATACAGTGTGAGGTCATTGGGCACAACCGGGTGCAGTCTTCTTTGAAAGCAATGTACAAAAGTGTCATTTCAGCTTGCGGTTTCAAAGGCAGTTTAACTGATTTACATCATGCAGGCCTTTATCTTATTAGTGCTAATGCACTTTAGTTTGCCTAATGAAGTTAGCTATGACTGTGAGCAGTGCGAGGAGATAATGGTGACTGTCACGTTCAATATTCCTTTGGACTCAAATTACAATTCTTCCAAGTGCTATCATACTGGAGTTAGCTATTATTATAAGCCCATGTCTGTCTGTCTGTCTGTTCGTCCATCCATCCGTCTCTATCCAATAGTCCTAACAGTATCATACTACTGAGTGAAAAATTGGGCTAGTGGAAGTGATTTTATCAAATCTAACGTGAGTATGCAATCTGATACAGGGCGTCTTACTCAGTGATTTCCGGTGTAGCAGCAGGAGTTTATTCCAAACAAAGTTTGACAGCTAATGTAATGAGCTAATCATAATATTCCATGTAAACTTCCGATTTGCTGAATCAGGAATAGCCTGCGCACTGTCCAGATTAGCCCTTGCCAGATAAGACTGGTCACCTTCTGATGTACAGCGGGTACATTGGCATCAAAGCTCTTCCTGGTTGGACGGGACCTTGTGTTGCTCTCTTTATTGTAATGCAAAGCGGAGTCTTGGGCCAGCGCTTTTTTTCTAACGCTTTTTCTTTTGCAGTTTCCTGTGTGTTTCTCTGTCAGCGTTGGCCCTCAGCCACGGTCCTGACACCAGTTCTGTGGTTACTGCACTCACTCGATTGACAGGAGAAAGGAGGGGCGTAGGGAGGGCAATCGGGTGAAAAAGATGCCTACTTTATCTTCCTGCTCGGCGAAAAAGAGCTGAAAGGGTGGAATTCATAGTTCTCAGAAAAGCAGGAGCAAAACAATCATCCTTGCTAAGACCACTTGCCACTAGTCTGATTACTTCTCATGCACTGTTTTCTTTCCAGTTTCGTTGATCTTCAGAAATATGCTGGTGAGAATTCAAATGAGGCAAATCCCATGTTGTTTGATTAAGCTACCTCCATGATTTGTTTGTCAGCCCAGTGACAGTCACACCACTCAAACTGGAGGAATTAGTCTGTAGAAATGTAACAATTTGTGGGTGCAAAGACAGGTCATAATATCAATGTGCAGATATCTCAGATTTATCCTTTGAAGTTGGTCCCAGCCTTATTAATCTGCCCATTCATCTCAGTTGAAAATCTCTAGTCAATGAGACGCTTTGCATTGAAATATTCAGTTGATTTCCAGATTTTCAGGTGGTTGATGAAACTTGTTTATTCAATTTGTTTTTATTGCTTCCCCTTTCTGGGCAATTCCACTATAATGAAGCTGATCGCCAACTGGATCAGCTTGAATACCAAATGGTACCCAATTCCCTATATAGTACAGTACATTTGATGAGGGCTGACCAGTTCATAGGGCTCTGGTCAAATTGAATGCATTGTGTAAAGCAATTGAGGGCCATTTGGGACAGAATCTGTCTACTTTGTCTTCTCTTGAGACATTTGTAATGAAAGACAAATGGCCTTTAACAAAAACATTCATCTGTCTGTATCCGCTGCCTTGTATGAGGTTTTAATGCTGTCTATGTGGCCAATGCTGTGTGTTGCTGTCCGCAGTTCCGAATGGGTTCATAATATGATGCTGATGTCACCCTTTGTTTTTATTTGCATTATTCAGATTTTCCAGCTGGGGTTTTGGTTTGCCATCTAACACAAACCATGATAATGTGACAGGCCCATCAATGAGATTTAAAGTGATGCGCTGTCAAGTGCTCAAGGGAACCTGAAAGATGGGAGTGTGAAAAAAGACAAATGTCCTTGTCATTTTCTCTCAATGTGAAATACAACAGTGTTTTGTGAAGGTTTAACAACAAAAAAACGACCACCTGCTCTTGAAGACATCAGCTATTTACAGCTTATTATTCGGTTTGTTTCAAAATGCTAAAATATCAGGAAGATACTTAGACATCTTTTCACTAAAACAATATTAAATATTACGATAGATTTTGATAAGAAAGCTTATTTGTGCAAAAATGTATAACATTTAAGTTATTAAATATACCAAATTTAAAATGAATGTTTTAAAACCAGGCCAAAGTATGTGGGAATAACTCAGAATAAGACATTTTTGATCCCAAAAAACAACAGTTAAATATCCACAGATGTTTACTTTTTCAATTGCCACCATTGCTCCATTTCATTTACTGTTTTACTTTGATCAATCATTACTGGAAATCTTCTGATGGAAGACAAACAGAATATCAGTTAAAGAAAACACACAACAGGACTCATCTATTGGCCTTTTTCCATTATTGAATTTACCCTAAGCAAAATCCAATGCATTCAGCAAATACAGAAATGCTTCTTTGAATAAATTGCTCTTCTTTTAGGAAGCAAAAGATAAGCACCTCAGAGACTGGCTTTAGAAGCCTCCTATTCCCATCTTGGCAGGGGGGTATTCTATGGGCAGCATCAAACACAGACATAAAATACACACATAGACTTCAGCAGAAAATACATACATTGCCCATATATTATAACCAGAGGTAAATCGTAGACACTAATAAGTTTGTGTGGCAGATCCGTAATAAAGGAAAGACACATTTCTGCACTGCTGTTTTGTACTTTGCGTTGCAAAAGCAATGTTGACAATGTACGACATCATGGGTTGATTGCAACAAACTGACAAAACGTAGTGCTGTGCTATGCATTTATGCTGGGCTGATTGAAAAGCTTAACTAGAGTTTACATGCCCCTGCCAAAGAAAACTTGCTTGAAACAAAATACCCATAGGAAAAGCTTTAGTTTGCTGCAGATAAAAACACTTTGGGATACTGACAAGTTATCATTCCAAATCTAATAATAAAATAATAAAACATATTTTGCATTAAATAACTATATTAGCATGTCTTAATTTTGAGAGAAAGTAGGACATAAGAACTGGAAGCTAACAATTTTATTACATGTTATATAATGAAAAAGAATATCATAATAATAAGCTACACCAAAATTAGTTTCACGTTCCTAAAATCTGTCTGATTCACAGATTAGACTTACTTTTGGAAACAAAGAAATTCTTAATTTCAGTTGTATGGAATGATTGTCAAATAGGGCAATCATCCGCAGTATGCTCAAGAAGTAGAAATACGTTGTTCACATGATTCTACCCACCAGAGGGCGAAACATACCTTGAAGGACCTAAGCAAGAATTCAGACACATCATAAAGAAGAAATGAGATTGCAACATTATTTTGCCAGCTCCTTCGTGGATATCTGTTAGAATTATTAATCTCATTCTCCTACTATGAGTTGACCAACAAATTGTTCAAATAACACTCTGGAGAGTGTTATTTGAACAGATGTAAAAACAGTGTTGGTAATTTTCCTTCACCTGACATTATGGAATGTTTGCCTAGTATGGTGTATCCTTCTTTCATATATAATGCATTGAGAAAGTTGTCAGAACATTCACTTTCTACTCATTTTGTTGTGTTGTAGAGTCATTTTATTTCTAAAGATTTACACACAAAATGAAAATCTAAAATAGTTTTAGAAATATGTGCCAATTTCAAATTCAGACCCTTTGCCATGACTCCAAATTGTGGTCAGATGTGTCCACACACAGGTCCCAAACTTTCTAGTGCTTATCAGCACAAAAACCAAGTCATAAAGTTAAAGGAACTCTCCAAAGACCTCTGAGACTGAATTGTGTATAGGCAGAGATGTGGGGAAGGTTATTAAAAAATGCTAAAGCATTGAAAGTTCCCAGGAGCATAGCGGACTCCATCATTGTGAAATGGAAAAGTTTGGAACCACAAAGACATTCCTAGAGCTAGGTGCCTGGCCAAACTAAGCAACCTGGCAAAAAGCAACTAGATCACACAGGTGACCAAGAACCCAATGGCCATTCGAACAGAGCTTCTGTTTTGCTACAGATATAGGAGAACCAGACAGAAAATAACCATCTTTGCCACATCAATCAGGCCTTTTTGGTAGAGTGGGAAGACAGAAGCAACTCCTGAGTCAAATTCTTATGACAAGATGATGAAAGTACTTTGAGAGCATGAGGAAGTGTTTTTTGTCATAGTAGGCCCGAAAGCCAATCGTCAATAAACAATGTACCATACATCACGTGACTACTACCATCCCTACAGTGCATGGTGGTGGGAGCATCATGCTATGGGGATGCTTCTCTGTGCCAGGGACTGGGAGACTGGTCAGGTTTGAGGAAAGGATGAATGGAGCAAAATACAGTTAGATCCTCACAGTAGACAAGACATCAGGTTGGGGTTAAGAGTCGTCTTTCAGAAAACGTCCTAAAGCACACAGCTGGTAGAGGTGGGCCCATAAAGACTGAAAGCTGTGATAGATACTGAAAGTAGTTCTACAAAGTACTGAATAAAGGGTCTGAAGTAATTGCACAATTTGTACTTCTAAAAACTTGTTTTTGCTTTGTCATTACCAGGTTCTCTGTGTAGATTGATGGCAAAATAATTCATGTAATCAATTATATATTTAGTCTATAACACAACCAAAAGGGGTCCAAACACTTTCCAAAACCATCAGATGGGCCAGTTTTGTGCATACATATGAAGCCTTGTGGAGAATCACCGTTAAATATGATAATTGTTTTTATCCAGGACTGGGCTTAATCTATGTCTGCCAAATCTGCTCTGTATATATTCAGTCACAACTACTTTATGGATAGAGACGATGAAAAAGGAGGAAAGAGTTTTTGCTGGATCAAGCAGTGGGTGTGATTTAAACCCAGACTGCCACACTAGAGGTGACGGTTTAGAATGCTTGACAACCCCATGCTACCGTGTGACAGTGAATTTAACACAGTGATGGTTTAACAAGAGATTAGCTGGGAATAATCTGGTGGCCATCGATGGATGCAACAAACCCGTTGTTACAAGGAAATAGTGCACCTTTAACCCTAGAAAACACAGACCTTAAACTGAACAATGCACCCTGTGTACCACATAAGTCAGATGTCAGGTTATCCCACCTGGTCTTGTGTTCCAGAGTTACAAGGTGTATTCAACAAATGTCCTCAGCACGAGTCAGAGACAAGGTTGTTGAAAAACAACGCTTATTTTTATGAATTGGCCTCCTGCGATTACCCTATTGCTATTCTCTTTGCCTATGTGAAAACATAAGGCTTGAGAGCTGTGCCAGCCTCCTATATCCTCAGCGCTGGAGTCTCAATCATACAGGGGAAGCATGTTGAGACAGTTGCTGTCTCCCTCCAACTCACTCAATGTTTGAAACGCCGCTCTAATACCTCTGGCAGACATTGTTTCTTTCTCCTGCTGCCTGGCATAATTATAGTATTTCGAACATTATTAGGATCCCTGCTGAAGCAGAAGACACTTCCTGGGATCCCAACAAAACGTTAAGCATGATATAATACAGAACATTAAAGATGAACAGCTTAAGGACAGACGTAAATACATTTAAAATAAAATACACATATTCATACAGTTACAGAAGGTAAACTTTGGTATTTTAAGCATAGCTAATATGAGAATACACAGAACTTTGCAAAATATTCCAACGCCTTACTAGATCTCAAATTTTACTGAAATACGAACGGTACATTGGCATTTGGTTCTGTTTGATATTTAATTTAAAACTCTGGTACTTAACATAAATCATTTTATGGTGACATTGGTTTTATTTTGGGAAACATTTGTAATTGAAAACTGTAATATGCTGCTCTGCATACATATTCAACCTGTGTCATGTGAAACTCCTAGTTTCCACAGATGGAAGAAATTGCCCTTACCCATTACCTTCCCATTGGCCTCTACCAGTGAATCATTTAAGTTGCTGTCACATTTATTTGATAAAACCCCACAGTAACTGTTTGATTGGACTGTGAATCTGAAGGAAAATGAAGACCGAACAAAATTCTACAGAAGTTAGTGAAAGTAAAACAAATGCATAGATTATGAAAAGGGTATAAAATAATTTCCAACTATGTGGATATTATTATTGATCCCACTGTGCACGGTGGGATCAATAATCAGGAAAGGAAAGCAGCATCACACCAACCTGGCACTGACAAGAAAAGGCTCTCCCTCGAAACGCAGTGCTAAAAAAAGAAATAGACTTGTGTGAGAAGCCACATAGAAGCCAACAATAATTCTGAAGGATCTCCAGGGTTCAGTGGATGGGAGAGGAATAATGGCACAGCAATCAATCAAATCAAGAGCTTTGCATCTAACTTTCCTGTATTTGAGGGTGGTAAGAGAGTATCCATTAATCAAAAAGTACTGTTTGAAAGCAAAAGAATTACTCAGATAACATTTGGGAAAAGGTTTGTATGAGACCAAAAATGAGCTTTTTGGCCTAAACTCAAAGCATTATGTGCGGCACAAACCTAACATTTCCCATGTCTCATGACATACCATTCCTACAGTGAAGTACGGTGGTGACAGCATCATGCTGCAGATGCTTCTAATCAGCAGGGTATCTTGTTAAAATGTAAGGAAGAATGGATGGAGCAACATATATGAAAATACTGCAAGAGAACCTGCTTCTGTAGCTAAAAAAATTTGGGAAGTCATCTTTCAGCGGGACAATAATGCCAAGTCCATATCTCAATAGCACTGAGACACTGTGGCACTATTTGGAAATTGCTTAACAACTAACCTGACATTTTTTTGTTGAGTACTATAACTATTGATGAGGTCTAATATACTGTATACATACACTGATGAGCCAAAACTTTATTACCACTAACAGGTGAAGCAATTGATCCTCTGCTTACAGTGGTACATGTTAGGGTCTGGGTAGATAAGATGGTAAGTGAACAGTTCTCTTTTTCAATTTGTTGGATGCAGGAGAAATGGGCAGTAGTGAAGACCTGAATGACTTTGACAAGGGCCAACATTTTATGGCCAGACAACTGGGTCAGAGCATATCTGAAACGACAAGGGTTGTATGGTGCGCCCAGTTCGCAGTGGTGAGTACCTAGCGACAGGGTTCTGAGGAGGGACAAACCAGTGACAGGGTGTTGGGCGCCCAAGGCTTATCGATGTGAGAGTGCAATGAAGGGTACCAGGTAAACCCGTTCATGGCAATAATATTAGCAGTGGTGACTTTCAGTAGAATAATGTGCCCTGCCTGTTCGGGGATCTTTGATGAACATGATGATGAGGAGTTCAAGGTGTTGCAGTGGAATCCACATTTCCCAGACCTCAATCTGTTTGAGCAGCTGTATGATGTGCTGGACCAACAAGTCCACCTCACAACTTACTGGATTTGAAGCATCTGCTACTAATGTCTTGGTGCCAGATACCAAAGTACACCTTCAGGGGTCTTGTAGAGTCCATGCATGGCTGTTTTGTCAGCAGGCAGAGGACCTCAATGTTTTGACTCATCAATGTATTTACAGTTGTGCTCCTACGTTTGCATACTCTGGCAGAAATTGTGAATTTGATTTTGGCATTGATTTATAAAATATGAATGATAATGCAAAAACATTGAAGCCATTTATTACCACAGTTGTTTGGCTCCTTTTTAAATCACAATAATAAATGAAATCACCCAAATGGTCCTGATCAAAAGTTTACATACCCTTGAATATGTGGCCTTGTTATAGACACACAAGGTGACACACACAGGTGAAAATGGCAATTAAAGGTGAATTTCCCACACCTCTGGCTTTTTAAATTGCAATTAGTGTCTGAAAGTTAATTTGTTGAGTTTGTTAGCTCTCACATGAATGCATTGAGCATGCTATATACTGAGCCATGGGGAGCAGAATAGAATTGTCATAAGACCTGTGTAACAAGGTAATGGACATTTACAAAATGGAAAAGTATATAAAAAGATATCCAAAGTCTTGCAAATACCAGTATGTACTGCTCAATTACTTATTAAGAAGTGGAAAATTCTGGGATCTCTTGATACCAACCCAAGATCAGGTAGACCAAGAAAGATTTCAGCCAAAACTGACAGAAGAATTGTTCGGAATAAAAAGAATGACCCACAGGTAACCTAAGGAGAAATACAGGCTGCTCTGGAAAAAGACTGTGTGGTTGTTTCAAATGAGCAAAATATGACGATGCTTGAACAAAAAATAGCTGCATGGTCGAGTTGCCAGAAAGAAGGCTTTACTGTGAAAATGCCCCATAAATCCCGTTTACAATATACCCGACAATACCTTGACACGCCTAACAGCCTCTGGCACACTGTAATTTGGAGTGACGAGAGCAAAATAGTTTTATGGTCATAACCATACACGGGTCAACAAGGAGAGGGGTCAACCAGGCCTATATTGAACAGAATATAATCTCCACTGTGAAGCATGGTGGTGGCTCACTGATGTTTTGGGGGAGTGCGAGCTCTAAAGTCAAGGGGAATCTTTATGGCAAGATGAATGCAGCAGCGCAGCAAAATTATCAGAAAATACTGCCAGACAATTTGCATTCTTCTGCACGAATGCTGTGCATGGGACACTCTTGGACTTTCCAGCATGACAGTGATGCTAAGCACAACGCCAAGTTGACCCTCCAGTGGTTACAGCAGAAAAAGGTGAATGTTCTGGAGTGGCCATCAGAGTGTCCTGACCTTAATATCATCGGGCCACACTGGGGAGATCTCAAACATGTGGTTCAAGCAAGACGACCAAAGACTTTGCATGACCTGGAGTCATTTTGCCAAGACGAATGGGCAGCTGTACCACCTGCAAGAATTCGGGGCCTCATAGACAACTATTACAAAATACTGCACACTTTCATTGATGCTAAAGGAGCAATCCATAGTATTAAGAACTAAGGGTATGCAGACTTGTGAACAGGGGTCAGTTCAGTTTTTTCTTTTTGCCATGTTTTGTTTTATGATTGTGCCATTCTGTAAAGACTTACGGTAAAATTTGAATACCATAAGAAATATGACATGTTTCGCCTGCTCACTCATGTTTTCTTTACAATTAGTACATATATTAGCAATTCTCCAAGGCTATGCAAACATTTGAGCACAACTGTATACCATATAAACTGTAAATATATTTTTGCGGGTATTATACAAATACTGTAGGTTTACACAGTACAAAGTTGGTTGGGGGGACTCACTTTGACTCATGAGCAATAATTTTACAACTTCTTGAAATGATATCAACACTCTACAATATCTCTTTTGCATTATATGCATTATGCATTACTCATAATTATCTTTGTTGTAACCAACAATATGGCAGACTTGTTTCTCTTCAGTTATTGTAATCTTTTGTTCCAGTTCTTCAATTGCTCTGTCTAAGCGGGCTCTGATATTCCTGATATTTCACAGCACTTATGATCTGTAATCACCAGAGGTGCCTCTGCTGTGCCATTTGAGATTGTCCCAAAGCTGAGCTACTGAAAATTAGCTAGGTGAAGGGGCTAATTAGACCCCTTCCAGTGGATATGACAATGCAGCCTTCACTAACAAAATGAAATCCCACAGTGAATGGATGTTATTCCCACAGTGAATGGATGTTATTCTAAAAGTGAATTGATAGAAAAAGACACTGGCCTAAAGTCAAACAATATGCATGTGAAAAAGCAGTTTTTATAAAATGCATATCAAATAATGTAGGCCATCATTGGAGCAGTAAACATCCTTATAACCTAGGTCATAGCCAAGTGTTTGTCTGGAAGACCAAATAAATACTGTATGAATAAAGGGATTTTATTCATGAAAAATATGAAACCCTTCACCAATTTCGTCATATCAAATTGCATCACTGGCTTTGCTTCATTTCAACAACTTTCAATGGATTCGGGAGATTTGAAGAATGCAGCGATTCTTCTTCATAGGTATCCACACCAACTTGTTATTTCTTTCCACACAGCTCCTCCAACCAGGAGGTCACATTGGTCACTGCAAGTCTGGGCATGCTTAGTTGCCTCAGTTAGCACTGCAGGAGCCCAACTCACCCGAGGGAGTTGTTTGACGACAAGCATATCCCTTTTTGGATGCCACCCCGCTCCATGGGCAATGCTGGACAATTTGCATCGCCCACAGGGATTCTCAGCCACTTGTCAGCCAGTGGCACATTCAAGGCTCAAACCCTGAAAATAATTTGTATGCTATGCTTTCAAGCTTATAGCTGAGTTAAGAGTTTTCAACAGGGGTGGGTAGAGTTCTGAACATCTGTACTCAAGTAAAAGCACTGTTACTCATCCTAAAATGTACTCAAGTAAAAGTTGAAGGTACCACCTGAAAAACCTACTCAAGAGTAAGAGTATTTGGTCAAAAGAAATGTGAGTACTAGTTACATATTTTGTTCAAAACATTAACACCATAGTAAAAACAAGGAAAAATGATTTAAGTACAAATGCAAACCTAATTTTTAATGTTTAAATAGGCATTTGTTTTCCAGAGTCACCCTACAGTAATGTAGAATAGATTTTTTTGTGCAAAAATAAATAATACTGTATTTCTATTATTAATCTGTGTGGCAAATACGACTATTATACCTGTTACTGATAAAAATCTTTATTTTGTGTAGTAATGCACAGTACATCTTGTCAAATAAATATTTGTTATTAGTAAGTCAGGTCTTGAGTGGAATGTCTGACTGCATTGCAACTAAGCTTCCTGGTTTGTAGGAGGCTAAGTTGCAATGTTAACTAAAATCTAGCTAGCTAGACTGGGTATGTTTCTGCTAACTAAAATGCATTACTAAATAATAAAGTTCAAGTCAAGCCCAATGAACCACTAATACAAATATACTAACAAGCTGTAGTGTTACTATATGTTGTAAGATAGATAGAATATTACATTATCATTAGGATATGCTGCATTTCGTTGTACTGTACTTGTCCAATAACAAATAAGTTGAATAAAAAATGAAGATAGCTATACTAATAGGATTTAGTTGGCTACGTTGCGCGAGCCGGTTTGCTAACCTTACCTCTACGTTCTAGCGGAGGTATGATGAGTTATTCAAAGCAGAGATGTTTGCGTCTTTTGGAATAATTAAACAACATTTCATGATGACTGTGGTGCCTGTTTTAAATTTAATCCAAACATGTCGTGCAACATTGGCCATGGAACGGAATTTCCCTCGTCAACGTCCTCCAATTGACCAATTTCCATGTCGGTGGCAGTGTCTGTCATTTAATTAGCTACGTCTTTGCTCGCACTCCGATGCGGATTTAATGGACTGGGAGGAAACACACCAACCCAACCCAACCTCAAATAAAATCACGAAACGAAAAAACTCAATATTTTGTAACGCGTTACTACCCACCCCTGGTTTTCAACACTTCTTTTTCACCACTGTACTCAGAGGACATGTAACACAACGGTGACTCGTGAATGTTGTGGAATTTTAACACCCTCTCAGTTCCCCTCATGTGAACCACGATGTGTCCATATGGCGGTTCACATGAACTTCCTTTGCTCATACTCAGTTGACATGAACCAAGTACTGAATCATCCACAGTGTTACCAAAGTTTGATGTCTTGTGGAGTTTCACCCAAGTCGTATTCATAACATGAGCAAAGCCCCACTGTTATTCGCTCGGTTCACTTCAAAAAATAAAAGAGCCCTTCATCACACACGGTTTCACTTCATCTAAGGTAAGTCTTCTTCAAACATTAAGATGCACAATACTTCTAACCCCACCTTCTAAGCACCCCTTCATGTAGAATACATCTATATAGTGCATTTACTTTCTATTTTTAAGTGTTTTGTGAGGAAAACAATTAATGCAAGAATAAACTGGAGCTGGGGCTTTCTGTTTTACATAAAAGTCTTAAAAAGTCTGAACTGTTTGAGAAATTTAGATTTCTCCCACAAACACACACATTTGTTTTCTTTATGATGCCATACAACAGTAGTTAGAAGGCAAGGAAGATATTCTGCACAGAAAATCAGAGGAAACCCAGAACACTGTTTATAATACCATATCAAGCTCACATTGTTTCTCATTTCCATTTCATGCAACTATCACAAAATTTAAAATGTATTTCAGGAAACTTAATTTTTATGCTTTTTATCTTTTTATCATTTTTGGACAACCCCTTTTTGTACAGACATTTATCAATAAAACTCATTAACATAACTGTTTATATCAAATTGTTTTGTGAATTGTAGCCCTGGTTGTCCTGAAAAGACAAAGACTCACAGTTCCAAGGTCTCACTTTTTGAGACCTCAGAACTGGTAGTGTTAACATGGACTTAAGTCAATCAAACGTTTTCCGTAACTTATCCTGCATGTAGGATTTGCAAATCTGAATCACACAATTTGTCTCATCCTTTTCTCTTTCAGAACAAGACCGGAATAATATTAGCTAATTCAGGGTGGTTTAGCATAGAGGAATTGTATAGCAAGTGTCTAAAGTATGAGGACAGAACATTTAAATGGGAAATATCTCACACACTCTGAACAATTTTAAACATCAACGTAAATCATTAACTGCAGGTGTCTTCTGTTCATTTGTGTTTGTATTTATGCTAGTAATACAGTAAAAACCATGGACACTCTGAATATGGACAAGAATGAACAGAACCACCAACCAGTTCAGAAATGAAGGAACCATTCATCAGACTAGGTTTCACTTGCATCCTTACCCCTGCTTAGACTTGCAATATAGAATTATAGAGATAAACATTACTCTACGTGAAAGATGAAGGAACTGAAAAATGTCAGTTCTATGTTTATTTACATTTTCAATCATCCGTCATTATGTAGGCGCAGTGGTTTCTATTTGCAGCCATAATCTGCCACATTCTTCTAACCTGCCACCATTCCCACATATCTGGTTAGTCCCTGTTCACCATCGTTATTCCTGGTCCTAGCATTTTTCTTGTGGATTTACCCTGCTTGTCCTATTACTTTCTGCCTGCCACGGTCTCTATACTGTATCTCCAATAAGGTGGCCTGTCTATGTTATACACTCCCGTAGCCTACCACTTATTATTATGAGGTGACACTGTTATGAATCTGTAAAAATACAGCCGATGTTATCCCTGAGTTTTCTGATATTGCCTAGCTTGCTTGCTTCTCAAGATGATATCACTCCGCCATAAGAGATGGCCCCAGAACATATCGTGATGTGTCCCTAATTGATAAGGGGTCTATTTTTCAAGACTAGTTTTATTCTTACTAGTTTTAGTTTTATAGTTGATACAAGTACAGTAATTATAATACTCTTTTTATATATTAAATTACATTTGTTACATTAATTCATTGACTATTTGGAATTCATTAAAATCAAGTTCCTACATAGTCTAGTAACATTAAACAAAATTAAAAGGCTATTCTAATGAATGCACCAATAAAAAAGAAATACAGTCACTCGAAAATTTTGACTTTACTAAAATGTTTTAATTTTTTTTGTGTCAATCTGTATTGACAATGGATTCAGTTAGGGTACTATCCCTTTGATTAACAGTACACAAAAAACACTTTGAATGTGTAAAAAATTGTTTAACATGAAACAAAATATTTGACATAAAAAGAGCAATGTGTAATATATTTCACCCCTTGAAAAAATACTTGCCTTAAAAACCTTTTGCAGCATTTACAGCTGTAAGTAAATTTTTTGGTTAGTCCCTACCAGATTTACACATCTGGTTCCTGCAATGTTGGTCCATTCTTCTTGTCAAACTTACTCAAGCATTCTCAATTTGGATGGGCAATGTTCATTAACAGCTCTAGTATAAACTTGGACAGGTGATTTTCCAGAACTTTCTACAGGACATGTTTTGAAAGGTTCTTGGTCTGTATGGTGTGGTTGTTCAGATGGGATCTCTGACATACAAGTGAATATAAAAAGTCTACACACCCCTGTTAAATGGCAGGTTTTTGTGGTGTAAATTTCTTTGACAAAGATAAATCATGTCAGAACTTTTTCAAGCTATAACGTCTTCATCTTCATCCGCTTACTCATTGTCGTGTCATGGGGGCAGCAGCTCCAGCAGGGGACCCCAAACTTCTCTTACCCGAGCTACATTTGCCAAATCTATGGGGTATTGTGAAGAGGAAGATGCGATACGCCAGACCCAACAATGCAGAAGAGCTGAAGGCCACTATCAGAGAAACCTGGGCTCTCATAACACCTGAGCAGTGCCACAGACTGATCGACACCATGCCCCGCCGCATTGGTGAAGTAATTCAGGCTAAAGGGGCCACAATTAAGAATTGAGTGCTGTACATGCTCATACTTTACATGTTCATACTTTTCAGTTGGCCAACATTCCTAAAAATCCTTTTTTGTATTGGTCTTAAGTAATATTCAAATTTTCTGAGATACTGATTTTGGGGTTTTCATTAGTTGTCAGTTATAATCATCAAAATTGAAAGGAATGAACACTTGAATTATATCAGTCTGTGTGGAATGACTGTATACATTATACAAGTATCACTTTTCGAATGTAATTACTGAAATAAATCAACTTTTTGATGATATTCCAATTATGTGACCAGCACTTGTATTAGCATGGCACATCTTGACGTGTCAATATTTTCCCACTCGTCTTTGCAAAAGCGTTCCAAAACTGTCAGATTGCGAGGACATCTCCTGTGCACAGCCTTCTTCTGATCACCCCACATATGTTCACTTGAATTCAGGTCTGGGCTCTGGCTGGGCCATTCCAAAAGTTAATCTTCTTCTGGTGAAGCCATGCTTTTGTGGATTTGAATGTGTGCTTTGGGTCGTTGTCGCGCTGAAAGGTGAACTTCCTCTTTATCTTCAGCTTGATAACAGACGCCTGAAGACCATAACACATTTTCCCACGTGCTTTGGGAGACTTTATGTTTGTTTTTACAAACTTCAGCCGGGCTTGGATGTTTTTCTTTGTAAGAAATGACTTCCGTCTTGTCCACCTACCCCATAGCCCATTCATGTGAAGAATATGGGAGACTGTTGTCACATGTAACACAAATAGTACTCACCAGAAATTCCTTCAGCTCCATTAATGTTGCTGTAGGCCTCTTGGAATCCTCCCTGACCAGTTTTCTTCTCATCTTTTCATCAATTTTGTAGGGATGTCCAGTTCTTGGTAATGTCTCTGTGGTGATAAATTTCCTCCACTTCATGATGACTGTCTTCACTGTGTTCCATGGTATATCTAATGCTTTGAAAATTATTTTGTACCCTTTTCCTGACTGATATCTTTCAACAATGAGATCCCTCTGATGCTTTGGGAGTAGACCAGGGGTGTCAAACCGGTTCCATGGAGGGCCGAGTGTCTGCAGGATTTCGCTCTCAACCTTGTACTTGATTGATTAACTAGGTCACTCATTGGTTAGTTTCTACCCTCACCTGGTTCTTTAGGTCTGAACTGGGAACCAATTTATAGGAAAAACCATAAACCTGCAGACACTCGGCCCTCCGTGGAACCGGTTTGACACCCCTGCTGTAGACCATGGCTTTTGCTCTGAGATGCAACTAAGAGAATGTCAGGAAAATCCTACTAGAACAACAGAACTTTATTTGTGATTAATCAGTCATTTCGAATGATGGCAGGTGTGTTATGACTTTATTGAGTTTGAAAGTGAATGGTTAATTCTGAGCACAGCCACAACCCCAGTTATAAGTGGGTGTGGGGTGTGCACACTTATGCAACCAGGTTATTGTAATGTTTTTATTTGTAATTTTTCCCCCTCAAATAATTCTGTTTGTTTTTCAATTGAATTGTTCATATTATAGGTCACATTAAAAGTGAAAAATGTTCTGACATGATTTATCTTTCTCATTCTTTTACATCACAAAAACCTGGCATTTTAACAGGGGTGTGTGGACTTTTTCTAATCACTGTACTAAACAGTCTTCCAGAAAAAACCCCCCGATATATCCACCTTCCAGAAAAAAAGGTAAATATCTCAATTCAACTACAATTCATTACTTGACTTCTGAAGGAAACTGTCTAAACCATAGCTGATTTGCCATAGTAGTAATGCATTCAAAATTTCTTAGTTTTTCATTTGCTTTTCAAAAATATATACAATATAATACAAACAATCCTGTTTCCAAACAAGTGGAGAAGCTCTGTAATATTTAAAGAAAAACTGATCGCAATGATGAGCTAATCATTTAAGCCCTATATTCAAAAGAAAATAGTACAAAGACAACATATCATATGTTGAAACTGAGAAATATTATTGTTTCTTGAAAAATATATGCCCAAATTGATTCCAGCAACATGTTACAAAAAAGCTGTGATGGGGCAACGAAAGACTGGAAATGTTGTGTAATGCAAAAAAAACCTTGTGGAACATCCCACAACAAAGTAAGTTAATTGGCAACAGGTCAGTAACACGATTGGGTACAAAAAAAACGTTCCAGAGAGGATGGGTCTTTCAGAAGTAACGATGGGGAGAGGTTTACCACTCTGTGAAAGACTGCACAAGCAAATACCATAGATAATATCATTAAACGATTCAGAGAATCTGAAAAAATATATGTATGCAAAAGACAAAAAAACCAATATTGGATTGCTGTGATCTTTGGGCCCTCAGGCAGCACTGCATTGAAAACAGATATGAAGTGTAAATCACTGCATAGGCTCAGGAACACTTCAGAAAACCATTGTCTGTGCATTTTATACATTGCTGCATCCAGATATGCAAGTTAAAACTTTACCATGCCAAGAAGAAACCATATATAAACAAGATCCAGAATTACCACTGCCTTTTCTAGGCCCCAGCTCATTTAAGGTGGACTGAAGCAATGTGGGAAAACTGACCTGTGGTCTGACAAATCCAAATTTGAGATATTTTTTCTTAATCAAGGCAGACAACATATTTTTCCTAATATGTTGTCCAACATTACCATTATTTAATACTTTGTTTAAATCTGTGAACTAAATTTATTTCACAAAATGTCAGTTATAAATGTTATATTTTGTTGAGAAATTAATTGAAGGTTATTATCCTCATTACCCTGGTTGTAATTGCATTCATTCATGCATTAATATCAAGGGGTGCAATCATTAAGTTCTGGCTCTGTCTGGCTCTACCTGTACTCATATATGACATCTACTGACCCAGGGTTCAACTCAAACGTAAGATGACTGACATGGAAGCTTCAAGTTGGCTATATACATTTCTGTGGCTTTGAGGGGATAAAAGGGATGTTGCTAGAACGCAGGACCATTTATGTCCCAGACCAGACCCACTCTCAGACTCTCCAGTAGGGATGATAGGGGTGTAAGAAAGTCAAATGAGACGAGAATAATATCGTAAAAACAGTTACGTTAGCAGAAGTGCATGGTTTGGCTTCTAGGTCATCGCTGCTGTTTAAACGGCCAGTTGAAGACTTAATCCCATTGTTGAGGCTCCTGGCTTAGGCTGTGCACTGGTGGGAGTAGTGGGATTCATATCATGTTTCCTCTACCTGCTTTTATCTCTAACTATTGACTGGGCACTGCCGACTGAGTGGTTCACTGAGGGACTAACTGAGGGTGTGGCATGGCTGGGGTCAACTAGGGGCAAATGAAATCATGTCTCAAAATAGTGTGACCAGTTCTCTGTCTCTCTGCTAAGGTTGTGGGTGAATTTGAGCGGGTACGGTTCAAAAAAGTTTTAAAAAAAAGTTACAGAAAATATATCTTTTTTCAGACTTAAGGGGAGACCTGTTAAAAGTACATAAACATAAGCACAATGTAAGCTGACGTTACCACAGACCAAAACAGTTACGTTTTAATATACACAACAAGAACTTGTCAGCACTTCTCTGGCTAAGTGATCTTTGAGCCTATTTAAAGCTCATTAGTTCTTTCTAAGTGCTTTCTGTGTCCAAGACAAATGTAGCTATGCTTTTCTGTTCCAGAAGCCTAATGCCAAACAATGTGCACAGCTCAAGATCATGGTTTCGGGTGATCTATTAAAGACAAGCTAGAAGTAGAGTTAATCAGATAAAAAGTCAGGTCTATTAAGCAATATGTTACTTTTTCATTTCAGGAACTATGTTTTTTTCTGTTCTCGGGTAGGTATCAGAAAGAAACTGCATTGTTTTAATCATGCCTATACGGCACTGACCGTACAAAGCCGGAATCGCTGACTTGCAATTTCAACTAGCTACGGTAATTCTTTCTTGGTGAGGGTAGGGCTCTTACTCAACTGATTACACCAAGGAGAATTGAGATGAACGATAACATATCACCAGCGGTAGGTTTCATAAGGAATTGGTGCCTGAGGTACTAAAGGAAAAGTGCTGTGAGCGCATGTGGTTATAGTGGGAGGATCGATTGACGACATAGACATGATTAATCCATTTAATCCCAACACCAGTGCATAATTACCTTTATTAAAGTCATTAGCAGTCCTGACCAGGGAATCATTTACGCACCTCAGGGGACTAATTAGTTTATATTTTGATTGATCATAGAATGGTTCATTTCATTATACAGTGCATCATTGGCCTCGTGCCACACCCGATTTCTATAAGAAATCTAAAAAAATACAGCTATTTACCATGTCAAAAAATATTGATATAATTTAAAGATGGGTTAAAAAAGTCTATAAAACAGAGCTAAGAGGCACCCTTAATATAACACATTTCAAAATGGCCAAATAATGACAATGACAATACCTCAGCCTAGTACCCTTTTCTCCCCATTCTGCACCAAGGTTCCAAAAATATTTCAAGGGTAAAATATCCAGCAGCAACACAGGTGGGGAAAAATCAATACCACCCTGAAAGCCTTTCATTAAATACACATCCATTTGTCTATGCAGGGCTGCCAGTGAAAAACACTGGATGGACTCCAGTCCTGTCGGATTTAAAACCAATGGTTATTAGAGTAAAGGAAAAAAGCTAGTTAAATAAAAAATCAGCAATTAGGAATTAGTAACTGAAAATCTTACAAAAAATATAATACACAATTATTATCTTTCACCACAATTGTGGATAAAATTTGACATTCATAAGCCTTAATAATGGGTGCGATTTATAGCTTCAAAATCTGGCCTGTAAATGCGGTTAGATACCAATGTTTCAAATTGTCATCGCTAGGTTATCATCAGTATTACAGGCTGTCGTTGTCTAACAGTGGAAGAATTCAGGGGAAGAGAGCCATGCATGACACATATTCTTGAACAATGGTGGCAGCAAACACAAAACCAGCCTTTGTAAAGTGCTGGAAAGGGCAAAATCACAGGTAGTGCAGTGTAAGAAGATGGCAGCTTATATGGACTGGCGATAAACATTATCGGTACAACACTCCTATAAACCATTTCAGAAAAACGACAAGCTGAGAATAGGGCCAGCTAGCTGCCTGCCAACAGCAACCAGAAAAAGTTTGTGATTGTCAGGACATCCAACTTCAAATCATACTTTTTATTACATAATACATCTTATATTACATCCTACTTTCTATATCACATCCTAATATGTACTACACAAACAAATCCTATGTCTAATGTAACATCCTTCTAATACAAATTATACTGTACCATGGCATCATACCTACCAATCAGTAGTTGGTGCTTAAACCAACCTTCCAGTAACCAGACATCATTTGGGAACAGGATCAGACTTGTCATAATGGCAAATGCCAGAAGGACCGCTGGGTGTTGGAGACAAGTGGTTAGACAGGTTTGCTGTACCCCACTTCGTTATAGTGACTAGCCGATCAGGAACCTGCAGGCTCTTGTGGTCATATACCAGAGGAGTGCTTTCCTCTGGTGTATGACTTACATTAACAAACAATATATTTTAAGCTTGCCCCCAAATCCATGACTTGGCTAGTCACAATTTTTATTAATGCCATTAGCAAGAATTAGGTCTCAAAAAGACAAACTAAGCCTATAATACATAACACACAAATGTTTTTTCTTAGTCTGTAAAAAAATGGAAACTAAACTGAATTATAAAATATAATCTAACAGCAAGTAACATAACTAAAGTAACCTTGGTGAGGCCTTAGCATTCTGTGACCATAACCAGTTCATTACCTGTGTGGGCATCCAGGCCATTATTGCTGTTTCTATTCTCTCTGGCTGCTCACACCGACAACAACAGCTGATGACACCTTTGAGGTTTTCTCAGTAAAGCAGAGGCAAAGAGATAATCATGACCCCTCTTTGCTTATGACAGAAAAAACCCAGTAAAGGATGACATTTTCCCACACATTTTGTATTCCTTGTAGATCGATAATAGCCGAGGTGGTGACATTGGATAGCATGACATGTTGAGTGCAACAGTTATTTACTTCAAGCCAGCACTGACAAAAACATGTAACAGTACAAGAAATGGATCACACCTGAACCAATTAGCACTTTCATTAGGGTTACAGGATAGACAGATGACTGGTAAACTATACTGACCTGTGATGTGTAAAAGCGTAATGGTTACTGTATATACCAAGATTTCCTGAAAGGGGAGTCGCATGCATGCAGCTGTATAGGATAGGATGGAAGAACATCTAGAGTAAAAACTGAAACATTGTGATTTAATACCGTAGAACAAACACAGTACACTTTTTTCAAGCTTAAGTATGAATGAGAAGATACTCTACAATTCCTCAAAACTCTGAGCAAGCTGTACCAGAACAAACACTTTTCCCTCAAAGCACGGTTTAGACTGTAATGTAGATCATTGATGGACAGTCCCTGCATCCATAGCTCTCATTTCATCAGGGATGCTACACTCTTCTAGCACTAGCACCCACCTCTTAATTGAAACAGCTGATCACTGCTTTGAAAATGGCAAAACAGGATAGTGATAATGTTATATTCTTCAAGGATGAATGGACCATAAATCTAATTATACTAGTAAACTGATACTGATAAACAAAGGCACCAAGTGTACATCATTTTTCTGGCATGGAATCAAATCGTTTTAAAAACAAACGTCCCAATGTAACACTTGGAATATATGATTGGCAAAGCTGGGTTTGTGTTTAACAATTCATTATCATGCACGATCGCAATAAAGGTCAATGTCACTTTAATTTCCGGGAAGGGGGTTAACTTTTCTTTATATCAAAGTGCTAAATGGCCTATGTTATCTCCATCTGCAGTTCCACACAATGTGTTAAGAGTGTAAACATTGATAATTTATGGAAAGACTAGGGCAAGGAATTCAGGCCTACATAACTTCACTCATTCTTAGACGAGGTTATCGCAAGCAGACACGATACACATCATCACACAAGCAGACACATCAAAGGGCGGTACATGATGTGTTTACATTGTATTTATAGTTCCACAGAACCCCTGCTCATGAGCGAAACAGGAAAGACATTGATCTATTTTTCATTCGACTCGGGACGTTGATTCAGTGGTGCTCCACTGAGAATCATAACAAATAAATTCCTCAGAGGTGTGCAATTGGATGATGGATTTTTTCCCACCTATTTCTCCCAACAACAGCCATACAAAATTATCGAGTATCAGTGAGCAGTAATACTGATGCTGGCCAGACAGGCCAACAGAGTGATATATTGCAAATCACCGGCTCCTCTGAGTGAGAATGAGAACTCGGCAACAGCAAAAGCAGAGCCTCCACTGGAAGTGTGGGTGTTTACAGATCCAATACTGAGAGACATGACTTACATGGATTTGAGTTGGAAGAGAAAAGACTCCATTATCTGTCCCACTCACTCTGTTGTTTGCACACCTTCGCAGCTCAAGGCTTTTTCACTCAGCTACATCCCCGTCATTTAGTCTGGCAGAGATGTTTCTTCTTCCTCCTCTTTAAGAACCGTTTCCTCCTCCTCAAAGGCATCTTTGAAGCGCTCACAGAAGGGTTTCTAGAGATCCATCTATAATGTGCTCTATTTAAGTTGGTTGCTGTTCGCAAACATAAAAGAGAGAGCTGAAGAAATATTCAAACTTTTTTAAAGTGGCCAAAATTAAAATGTTTCAGATGTTTCAAACACGAGCAGTGGTAAGATATCATGAATTGTTCACATCCTATGAATTCTGTAATTTACATTCAGCCATATTTCTTTTTCCCCGATGAGGAATACTTCTAGTTAAAGTATAGAGTTAAAACAGTATAGAGAATTTGGAAATAAAACAGTGCTGATCTTTTCAATTTTTTGATGGTTGAATATTCTATATGGTAGCCTCCAATATAGTTACAAGTGTAAGACTTGACACAAATGTAAAAGTAGAAAATTCATTTTGGATTGTAATGTTAACAAAGCACAGCAGGAATTGTCAAGGACAAGTAACAGTAATATGTTTTAAATCTTTAGCAATACTGGATGTTTTGAATGAGAAAAAAAGTTCACATAAGTTATTTTGACAAAATATTTTACACTATATAAGGTTCCAATGGCAAAAAGTTTCATAGATAACTTTCTGTAGTCTACTTATTTGTTTACATCTGAGGCTATCAAATATTAAAGGAGCTCAAAATATGGTCAGGATGTTGTTGTCAATGTACCAGTAGTTGGTTAAGAATCCCCACAGTACCTTTCACACACAATTAATCATCAGGCTACATTTTCTCACTGAAAACCCTTCAAATATACCATATTAATGTTGCATTAATTATGTTTGTCCCTGGGAATGTGGCAATTATTTATGCCAAAATTAAAGTAAACAGCAAACAAAATCATTTGCATAGACTGTTAGCTTTGGTTTTCACGAATTGTTTTTTAATAAGTGCTGTCTATCTTAAATGTAAAACAGTTACTGTGGAATTGCTTTGCACTGTGAAATCTTATGTGTTTTTGGAGTATTTTAGACACTTCCCAAGCACTTAAAGGACTGAAGTACTGTATAGCTCATTCATAAATTTGACCTGAGTGGTAAAGTTCAATTTGAGACATATCAGAAAGACTGACATGTGCATCAGAAGGTCGCTGTCCTCAGTCCATCAATCAAACTATTTATTGTCCAAAATCGGCCCGCTGTGCTCATCTCAGCGGCAAATTGCTTGGCAACGCTGTTTCGGGAAGTCAGCAGAACCAGCTTGCCCATCAGCGGTGTGTAGGAATTTTAAGAAGTACCTTTCAATGCCCAAATGACCAAAATATTCTGTGGCAGTCATAACATCCAACGTTTTTATGTGATTCTTCTAATTCATTATACACTGAATGAGTTACAGTGCCTTGTAAAAGTATTCACCCCCTTGGCATTTTTCGTATTTGTTGCCTCACAACCTGGAATTAGCATGAATTGTTTGAGGATTTGCATCATTAAATTTACAGAACATGCCCACAACTTTAAAGATGTTTTTCTTTATTTATTGTGAAGCAAACCACAAATAGGACAAAATAACAGAAAAAGTCAATGTGCATAACTATTCACCCCCTAATGTCAATACTTAGTAGAGTCACCTTTTGCAGCAATCACAGCTCCAAGTCGCTTTGGATAAGTCTCTATGAGCTTGCCACATCTTACCCCTGGGATTTTTGCCCATTCCTCCTTGTAAAACTGCTCCAGCTCCTTCAAGTTGGATGGTTTGTGCTTGTGAACAGCAATCTTTAAATCTGACCACAGATTTCCTATTTGATTAAGGTCTGGGCTTTGACCAAGCCATTCCAAAACATTTTTCCCCTTAAAACCACTCAAGTGTTGCTTTAGCAGTGTGTTTCGGTTCACTGTCCTGCTGGAAGGTGAACCTCCGTCCCTGCCTCAAATCACGCACAGAATGGCACAGATTTTGCTCAAGAATATCCCTGTATTTAGCACCATCCATCTTTCCCTTAACTCCGACCAGTTTCCCAGTCCCGACTGCTGAAAAACATTCCCACAGCATGATGCTGCCACCACCATGTTTCACTGTGGGGATGGTGTTCTTTGGGTGATGTAATGTGTTGGGTTTGCACCAGACAGTGTTTTCTTTGATGGCCAAATAGACATCAGACCAGAGCACCGTCCTCCATAAATTTTGGAGTCTCCCACATACCTTTTTGCAAACTCAAAACATGCCATTTTGTTTTTAGATTAAATGTCTTTCTTCTGGCCACTCTGCCATAAAGCCCAACTCTATGGAGTGTACGGTTTATTGTCAATCTATGTACAGATACTCCAGTCTCTGCTGTGGAACTCTGCAGCTTCTCCAGGGTTACCTTCAGTCTCCATGCTGCCTCTCTGATTAATGCCCTCCTTGCCCGGTCCGTGAGTTTTGGTGGGCGGCCGTCTCATGGGAGGTTTGCTGTTGTGCCATGTTCTTTCCATTTGGTTATGATAGATTTTATGGTGCTCCTGGGGATCATTAAAGATTTGGATATTTTTTTATAACCTGACCCTGAGTTGTACTTCTCAACAACATTGTCCCTTACTTGTTTGGAGAGTTCCTTGGTCTTCATGGCAGTGTTTGGTTAGTGGTGCCTCTTGCTTAGGTGTTGAAGCCTCTGTAGCCTTTCAAAAAAGGTGTGTATATGTACTGACAGATAATTTGACACTTAGATTGCACACAGGCGGACATCATTTCACTAATTATGTGACTTCTGATGGTAATTGTTTGCACCAGAGCTTTTTATGGGCTTCATAACAAAGGGGGAGAATTCATATGCACTTGCCAATTTTAAGTTTTTTATTTAAAAAAAAATTGTGTTATGTATATATTTCTCATTTCACTTCTTCAACTTAGACTATTGTGTTCTGATCCATCACTTATAATTCAGATAAAAAAACATTGAACTAAAGGTTGTAATGCAACAAAATAGGTAAAAAGCCAAGGGGGTGAATACTTTGCAAGGCACTGTATGTGAAGTTGAAAAGTATTATAGTCTTCCATATTTGTCTCTGTTGGCGTCCGTGCATGTGTGTTTATTTATAACAGGGGCGGTGGGCAAAGCATATACTACTTAGATCTTGGCACTGACAGCAAGCAGGCTGAATGTGATGGGACTCTGCTCTGAATAACCTGGAAAACATCCAATGGAAATCACATTTACGTCCCAAATGAAAGGCCAGGCAAGAGGCATCGTCGAGGGCACAGCTTTTAAAAAGTGCTAATGTTGTGAGGGAGAGTTCAGTTCCACAATCAGTCAATCTAGTCATACCACTGTGCAGTGCTCTAAATCTCCCCTTAACTATATTTCGTTCAATGGTCTGGGCTGGATCTGAAATTGAAATGCATTTAGTCCTACTCTACAGTAAATTCTCCGGAAAATAACGTTTCAATCGTAGTCAATTTACGCAACCAGCCCGACCATTCACAAATACATGCAGACATCTGAGTGTGCAGTAAATGATAGGCGCTACGTGCCGAAGCCAAACTCAAAGACCATTTACTCGAACCGCTATGCATAACACTTGGCTCCCACGTGGCCCTTGTGAATAGGTCACCGCCAGCACTGATGACTCATCCATATGGTTGGCAACACGATGGCTTGTTGGGGATTATGCCCAGTTGCCAAACATCTTCGCCAGCCTGCTCTCCCCCAGGATCCCTTGCCTTAAAGATACACTGTCAAACCTGGCCCTCCCTCAGCATTTAAAATGTTATGCAAGGGGGGTCTGCTCTAGATTTATCCCTCTCTTCCTGGTCCCTTCATCAACGCTGAGCCTATCCTGGGAACATGTTTTTAAAGAAAAATGTATCGGTCTTGAGTCCAAAGTACTATAAAGGTATTTTATTTTTACATGCGCATGGGATAATCGATATACAGCTACCTAGTATGACCGCACTCCAAGTAATCAAAGAATCTAGGTACGACTGGCATCTTTGAAGCATCTTCACTGACCACACCCCCATCTCAAAGTTGTCACACATTGAACAAAGAACAGATGCCAGGTCATTCTCTAGTCAAGCTGATCTCTTCAACAGATAAATAGAGAACCCAGTGGTCTGTTAATTACTCATTGACCTAGGTCACAGCATACTAAATGAAACCACAATAGAAATGAATATAAACTCATAACTGCCAATGCAATATAAAATCATAACGTTGAATCATTATATTGCTTCACAATTTCAAATTTCTATCACAATGTTCATGCTGAGGTGGATTATTTGTTTTATGCTCAGGGCCCAGTCGAAGGGATAATAACGCGGGATAGCACGTTCCATCTCTGAACTCTGCTGGGTGTCAAGGCATGCACATGATCTCCAAGGGGCTCTCCAATCTGGCAAACACTTACTAGACCGAGGCAACACACCCTCGTGGATAAGCTGGGATTTGACCTGTGTCGACAGCTCACGTTGCCGGAGCCCAATAGTGCACCAACCGTGGCTAATGGATGACCAAAAACGCTGATGCGCAAATTGAGCGTTGAGTCTAACTTCGCCAATGGTGGGCCACTTATCGGCCACTGTAAGCGTGTTTTGATTGCATCAGCAATGTTGCAATACGGCAGGCAGTTTTATAATGCAAGAGAATCCAGCAGGAGGGGATACGGAATTACTTCTGTAACACAATCCTGGCCTCAGCTTTTTGGCCCTGTAAACCAACCTGACTGTGCAGAATAGTGACAGAGGAGTCTTGTGTGTCTCATCTTTAACATAGTCCCTGTTATGCACTACAGAGCAACAAAACAATAACCGGAAGGCGGCTAAATTGAATCACTGAGTAGGAAAGGTGAAACACTGTTCTGTCCTTGAGTATGGATGGTTTAGCTCAATGTGGCAGCCAGTGTCCAATTTAGAGGGATTAGCTTTCAAAGCAGAGGCAACATTTCAGTTGGAACTTGTGCAATCGATGACTAAAATGATTGCATCCTTAATCCTTCAGATGTAGCTCATTTATAGGAAATGCCAGGAAGTGCCAGGGAGACAACAGAACAATATTTCCAGCGTGCACTGGTAGGTCTAAACTCAGTGTTCCCCTTAGAAAGGACTCTGGTACCAACGTTGTATTCATCTTGTATGAAAAACCGCATTAATAGAACAAATCTGCCATGCTGTTGTCATATCATATGGCTTGGCACATAGGCCACAGTTAGTCTGCAGTGGGTTATAGCAGTAGTGGCATTGATGACATTTGGAAATGTGACAGAATCCCTCCCGGAAGAAGACTGTCAGATTAACATGAACATCAAGAACCAGAGAAATAATGTGAAATGGAATGAGGTGCCTGTTTTGTGTTTTAACCATCTTATTATCTTTACTGAGGTTAACTGCAATATCAGTTAAACTTAGTATGTTTCTGAAATGTTTTAAGACATTTTAGCTGTTCATATGACACACCGTAATGCCTGGTTTATTATCAAATTCACTTTCTTGAGATTTATTTTCTGTCAATTTGATGCTTTATTGATAGACTGTGGGAGATGTTTTTTGCTGAAAGAACAGTAGGCTACATTCAGACCCATTCTGGAGTAGTGAATGTGCACCACTGGTAGCAGGTTACACCACTGGTCCAACCTAAGCCCATTCATTTTTAAATGTTTTAAGGCTCATTAGCAGGTAGTAAAGATGGTTCAGTACATCTATGTTTGCAACCTGATCTTCATTGACATTACTGTCTTTATTAGAGGGGCCTTTATTTATGTATTTATTCAATGTTATGTTGATGCAGGGTCGTGGGAGAACCAGCATGTAAGCATTACATTCATTCAATGGCCTAACTTTTGTTGTCTTTCAAAAGGAGCAACGGAAAGATGGGGTGCAGAAGACTGAGGATTCCACTAAACCAATTGAGAGAATGAATTAGCTTCACTCTACTGAGGTAGATAATTGTCTTTTCACACACACGTGTGCTTGACAACAGCTGATAATTACAAAAGGTGACGCTTTCCACAAAACTAAATGAATGGCAGGGATTGCACAATCAATGACACCTTCACAGTGTTGATGCTTAGGGTGCGGATAATTATTGCTTCTTTACAGCATACCGTCGGAAATTACATATTCTGCGTTGTGCATTCCAGTAGGCGTTGCAAAGAGTAAACAACGACTTATGGGAGTAGTCGATTTAGGACACAACCACAATGTTTTCCAGCCTGCACTGATTTCACGACTCATGGCTGGGTGATTTTTGCATTAGTTGCGTGTTTGTGAGGGCAGGGTTTTGGGGAGCTATTCCAATAGTTGCACAAAGTCCAGTTTTTGAACTTTTTAAACTAGGCAAAAATGGAAATAGTGGACTGTGAGGAATAGCCAGTTGTGACCCACTGATGGACTACCTGGTGGCCCCCCAGGAGAAGAACTAGGAGACACTTTCCTACAACCTTCAGGCATTTAGTGAACGTTTAACTTCAGAATACCACTCTCACAGAAAAAACAAGGTAGAAAAGTATTCCCCTACGAAGAAAGGGCTCAGAGAATGTGTAAGATGTCACACAGGCATTGGTGTGGATTAGGGAAGACAGGCTGGACAGTTAGACATTTGAACAGGCACCAGAGGGAGACTTAAATAGAGAGCAGCTTTTAGGTAGCAAGTTCCCTGGCTTGTGAGGTTGAGAGGCAGCCTTTTATCCCTGCCAGGCTGATGGCTCAATCCCCCTGCAGCTGGGAGATCGTAGCGCGGCTTCAGCTGTCCAGACTCCTGAAAGGCTTGCAGCTAGTGCTGAAAGACAGTGCTCTTCCTGCTCTGTAGTGTCTTCAGCTGTAGTGACCGGGAGCTATCTATGGTCCTGAAAGATGGGTGGGTGGTGCTGAAAGACAGCTTTCCACTGTCTTGACTATTGTGGAAGCACAACTTTGGGTTGTGTCACTCTGGAGTCACTCCAAGTCTCACTCTACATAAGACTCTGAAGTGACCGTCAGCTGTCCTGGGTGTTGTAAGGTTGAAACAGCCATTAGCCATTCCAGTCTTCAGTGGCACATGTGGTTGGGAATATATATTATATGGCCAAAAGTATGTGGACACCCCAACTAGTTATTGAGTTCAGGTGTTTCAGCCACACCCATTGTTCCCAGATTCATAAACTCCCACACATAGCCATGACATCTACATGACAAATGATAGTGAAGTGGAAGCATCTAGGAGCAACAACAGCCTAGCCACGAAGACCATGCCAACTCACAGAGCAGGGCTGCCGAGTTCTGAATCACATAGCGCCTATCATCTGTTGCATCACTCATCAGAGTTCCAAATTGCATCTGGAAGCAACATTATCACAGAAACTGTTCATCAGGAGCTTCAC
Source organism: Esox niger (assembly GCA_016801105.1). Classification (NCBI taxonomy): domain Eukaryota; kingdom Metazoa; phylum Chordata; class Actinopteri; order Esociformes; family Esocidae; genus Esox; species Esox niger. The sequence continues at coordinate 131,099 of JACXGJ010000386.1, forward strand.
AAAACGGGTTTCCATGGCCAACCAGCTGTATGCATTCCTCACATCAACATGCGTAATGCCAACCGTTGGCTGTAGTAGTGTAAAGCTTGCTGCAATTGGACTCTGGAGCAGTGGAAATGGATTCTCTGGAGTAATGAATCACGCTTCCCTATCTAGCAGTCTGATGGACAAATCTGGGTGTGGCGGATGCCATGAAAACACAACCTACCGGAATGCATAGTGTCTTCCAGCGCTTGACGCTAACTTTATTGCTCACCATCAACTGTGGGTAGTGGTTTTCCAAAGTTACTAGCCACTATTTTGTTGTTGGGGAAATAAGTTTTGTATGATAAAATTTGACTATGGAGTGCTACTGAACATCTTAGCCTATCTTGTTCACTGGTTCAGTGACTATTAGGCAAAGGTGGTACCCCACTCTACCGGACACCCCTCTGCATAAAAACTTTATATAATGTTATATCTGCCCTGTTGTCTGTGTCCACTAGAGCAACTTATGCATGCTACAATACCCTCCCTAATATCTACCAATATATTTATTCTTAACATAACCTACAACTATTAACATGTTTTTTTAAAAGAAATATGAAACCACCCATCAGCTGTATAATTAATCGCAGTCAATATTGTTGTGGGCTATTTTTGTTATTCAGTGTTCTTGTTAATATAGACTTGCATAAAAAACAAAACAGTGCTGTATTTAGGACAGCCGTGTCACGTTATTTTTCCCCATCCTTGCCTTGATGCCATATCGTTAATCTCCATCGACTTCTTTCAGCTACTTGGCTCTACTGCTGTCGCTGATCCAGCGTCTTCACGTTCATATATTTATATTGTTAGTAACTTAAATACAGTGGTCTGCAAAAGTTTGGGCAACCTTGTTAATTTCCATGATTTTCCTTCATAAATCGTTGGTCCTTAGGATGAAAAAAATCAGTTAAATATATCATATAGGAAACAAACACAGTGATATTTGAGAAGTGAAACAAAGTTTATACCATTTACAGGAAGTGTGCAATAATTGTTCGAACAAAATTAGGCATGTGCATAAATTTGGGCACTGTTGTCATTTTACTGATTTCAAAATCTTTAGAACCAATTATTGGAACTCAAAATTGGTTTGGGAAGCTCAGTGACCCTTGACCTACATACACAG